>JBAMJV010010995.1:0-36706 GCA_037951105.1 Echinarachnius parma | reverse complement strand
TGTGTATATATGCGTGTGGCGCGATCGTGAACATTGGCAAGGAGAATATTCGAATAAAGGGATATTAGAGATTTTTTTATGATAGCGTGATGTTAGTTCAAAATAGTCCCAAGTACATACTTTTCCGTGTTTGTCCTAGCATCCTTGTACTTCAGTAATAACAATTTTACAGTTTAAATTACATGTTTTTATCTGGGAGAGTAATTTGCTTTATTTGTCCTTTTGTGACATATTAGCTTACTTTTGCAGTTCGGATAGATTTTATGTGATTTCATTCTGTTTGATGAATCTATCTATATAATACTATTTTATGCAATTTCGTTTCTGTTTTCACTGCAATTGAAAGTTTCCCTTGTCATGCTATCAAATTATAAGCGTGCGGAGCTTGATCTTAATGAGAGGGAGAAGTATTTGATTTTACTCATTGTGTGGCTATGAAAACATGTGCATACGCGTGATCCCTCCCCCCCCCCCCCCCCCAAAAAAAAAACCACATCATTCTACTCACGCTCATATCTACAGTAACACCCTTACATATAGGAATTATAGCAAGTCTTTTGTTTTTGGACACAAGTTAGCTTCCCCCCCCCCCCCCACCCCCCCCCCCCCCCCCCCACCCCCCCCCCCCCCCCCCCCCCCCCCCCCATTTACCCAGATAAGACACTTATGTTATACTACCCCCCCCCCCCCTTATTGTATCACGTTGTAGAACACATAACAAACTCAATAAGACGCTTTTATGATTGGAACAATAAGGACAATGCGTTCATTCACACGTTCCAGTAAACTGCGCTTTTATGCGATGTCAAACAAACTTGCAACAGATAGAATGTTCCATGACAGCCACGATGAATAAATTAGATCATCCGAGTTGTTAGCTTGTTATCGGTATGGTTAGCAGTGCTTCTTGAATTACGATTTAGCAACCCCGCTACGAAGATTTTAAATGGCTATTGTATTACAGGCTTAAACGCTCGTTGATTGGTCGATATGGTAAGGGCATAGCAGCGTGCAAAATCTACACACATAAAAGACATAACCTATGCACGTGTCTGTGTGTTATGCACTGGTCTGTGAAAACAAAGGTGATTCATCCAAGCCGAGTTCCGTGAGTTCGCCGCTAAGTTATCGTCCAAAGTGGCATTTTGGCAATGAGATAAGGCCTAGCTGACAGATAGGCTATCGGGCTTTTTATGAATATGGCCACTGGGAAATGTTGCGCATCTGCTGTGATTGTTTTAATTTTTGTAAATATACTGGACAATTATTTATTATGTTATGCCCTGAGACTCGTGTCTGCACCGACTGAGAGCTCAACATCAACTTGTGCGAGTATACTCTAGGAGGTTCTGCACAGTACGGAAGAAGAAGAAGAATCAATGGGTTGGTGGAATGGACTTCTTAAATTATTACCTTTCATTTGTAAGAATATTATTTGTGAGTGATGGTTCCCTTTTATGCTGAAATTCTACTTGTTTGATTAGTCGACAAATATGACAATACTTATCGATGTTCTTCCTTGTCAGGGGCCACCTTATTCTGGTTCCTGGCTGACTCAATCCGATAGGTTCTCAATTTCACTTGCCTGACTGCCCACATGGAAAATGCTTGATTTCTAGCACATCTACAACGTAAATGGTCATTACTAGGGTATGACGATATACACACCATTCACACAATTCCCTTGTAGCTTATAGTCATAGAGTACGTTGACAATGCATACGGTAGCCGCGGTTGTTATCCACAATTGCTGCTTCTCTATACCCAGGTGTATAAATGGGTACATGGTCGGGTGTTAATTAGCCTGTAGCGCCATCATCAGTGGCAGCTCGGCTAGTATGCTCCCTGGGGAGTTGAGAAAGTATGCAATATCATTGTGTGGGTTTGAAATGTACCTGATGACCATGGGTTATAATAATTAAATAATTATTTAAGCGCTTAGAGGCTCTTTGCAATTTTGCGCTATATAAATGTCTATTATTATTATTATTATTATTATTGTTATAAAACCAGTCCTGAGCTAGAGCCCTGCTATGCCAATGTCTGTATGATTTCTAGCTACCTAGCTAGATCGACCGAGGTCAAATAACAGCCTTTATCCAAAGAAAGACTTCCAACTCAAAATGAATGGGTCCTGCTCAAGTTTACTTTGATAGACTAGGTATCTTCCATTGACCCCAGCCAGATTATATTTGGGACCAATCATTTTTACATTTGTCTATAAAATCTACGAATTAATTATTCAGCAGACATGTTATGTCATCGTTGCTTTATAATATGCAGGAATCGATGAGGTAGATTACAGCCTGTATCCGAAAGAAAGATTCCAACTCAAATAGATCCGCGTCTACCTGGAGGCCCGCTATGCCTTTCTTGGAGAGAATAGGGCGTGACGGATAGAGAGGTGGAAAAGACTGTATGCAGTAGTCAACAAATTTGCTTTGGTGAGTCAATTTCACTGGTGAATAAAAGTTCATTGTTATTTAATCTTACAATTAGATAATCATGTCAAAGTGTAAAATTATGTAAACAATTTAAGATGCATTTATTAAGTTTATTCTGTATAATTTTGTAAAACGCTAGAGATAATTTCATAATAGGCGCTATATAAATCGAATAATATCATTATTGTGATGATATCAAATTTGTAATTTTGTAATTTTACTTTGGAGTCTATTTACCTTTGTGAGACATAGAGCCCTTGAGGGACAAATTTGCTTTAATGAGTTTTTACTGTTTGCTAAAGTAATATTAGTTTGTGGTCAAGTTAGTGTTGATATTTTAATGTCACTCTGTATTTTTTACATGTTGAAAAGGAAGGAACGGATAGAGAACAAGAAATGTATACATTTTTTCTTGGATAGTCCTAAAAGGACCTCTCTGGTTTCCCTTAGGTGGTCACTATATAGGTTTGACTGTTTTCATAACCCCCATTTGTGAATGACTAAAATCTTGTTCAATAGTTTTCTCATGTTGGCCTTCTTTTATCCTTGTAGGCCGCTCATTTCTTTTGGGCTACCTGGGCTGTAGTCCAGTGGCCATATTCATAAAAGCCCGATAGCCTATCTGTCAGCTAGGCCTTATCTCATTGCCAAAATGCACTTTGGACGATAACTAGCGGCGAACTCACGGAACTCGCTTGATGATCACCTTTGTTTTCACAGACCAGTGCATAACACACACGTGCATAGGTATGTCTTTTATGTGTGTAGATTTTGCACGCTGCCTATGCCCTTACCATATCGACCAATCAACGAGCGGTTTAAGCCCTGGTAATACAATAGCCATTTAAAATCTTCGTAGCGGGTTGCTAAATCGTAATTCAAGAAGCACTGCTAACCATACCGATAACAAGCTAACAACTCGGATGATCTAATTTATTCATCGTGGCTGTCATGGTAACATTCTATCTGTTGCAAGTTTGTTTGACATCGCATAAAAGCGCAGTTTACTGGAACGTGTGAATGAACGCATTGTTCCTTATTGTTCCAATCATAAAAGCGTCTTATTGAGTTTGTTATGTGTTCTACAACGTGATACAATAAGGGGGGGGGGGGGGGGTAGTATAACATAAGTGTCTTATCTGGGTAAATGGGGGGGGGGGGGGGGGAGGGGGGGCGGTAACTTGTGTCCAAAACAAAAAGCTTGCTATAATTCCTATATGTAAGGGTGTTACTGTAGATATGAGCGTGAGTAGGAATGATGTGGTTTTTTTTTGGGGGGGGGGGGGGGGGGGAGGGATCACGCGTAAGCACATGTTTTCATAGCCACCCCAATGAAGTAAAATCAAATACTTCTCCCTCCTCATTACGATCAAGCTCCGCCACGCTTATAATATGATAGCATGACAAGGGAAACTATTCAATTGCAGTGAAAACAGAAACGAAATTGCATTAAATAGTATTATATAGATAGATTCATCAAAACAGAATTGAAATCACATAAAATCAATCCGAACTGCAAAAGTAAGCTAATATGTCACAAAAAGGACAAATAAAGGCAAATTACTCTCCAGATAAAAACATGTAATTTAAACTGATAAAATATGTTATTACTGAAGTACAAGGATGCTAGGACAAACACGGAAAAGTATGTTACTTGGGGAACTATTTTGAACTAACATCACGCTATCATAAAAAAATCTCTAATATCCCTTATTCGAATATTCTCCTTGCCATGTTCACGATCGCGCCACACGCATATATACACACAAAACCGGGCAGATTGTTACTTGCTAGCAATTTAGAGGTACATCAGAGTACCTCTAAATTTTTGGTCCAGTGTCGCTAAAATTTGTCCTATCTGGCTTTGGTGAATAAGAAAAAATTAGCTGGGTGTTAGGTCATCATTCAACTTCACGCCATTGTTGTAAGTCCAACAAAGCTCTATTCAGAACGTCCCGCATAAGTAGATTTCAATGCATTTAGTCGGCACCGCAGATCTATTGTTGTAATTGTTCGCATTTCGACTAACAATGTCGTGGAATACCAAATGCTTGTGGAATTTAGACAGATGGGTTGTCATGCTAGGCCAGGCCTTGACTACGATAGCGAATTTAGCCTATCGGCCTTTTGTGAATACCAGTTAAGCCTAGCGGACATCGAAATCGTAATTTGATCAACCAACTAGCTTATCGGGGTTTTATGAATATGGCCACAGGCTTACAACTCAACGATAGACTTCGACTTTTTGGAGTAAGTATCGCAAATTAAAACAAAATATTGTCTAACCTGTCTATAAAGACCTCCAAATGAAAACAGAAAAGGTGGTCTTTATGAGCAGTTGGTCGTCATAGACCCTATAGACTTATGCTTTAAAGGGAACCACTACCCAAAAATAATATTCTTATAATTGAAATGTAATAGTTTTAGTAGTCCATTCCACCAACAAGTCCAGAAAAATTGGTTTCCAGACAAATTATATAATTTGAAAACCCATTACGATACTTTAGAAATTGTTCATGGGTCTGCAGACGATGACTAGTCAATTGTCTAAGACGTATGCATCTTGTGTGTTTTCATCGAGTTCGAACCTATGCGGGTACAGGAAATTTGAGTGACCCGAAAACCCGAATCTGGTGGCCGCAAACAAAGATAACATTTGAAATGTCATGCCATATTTGGTTGCCCATTTGGGGAAATAAAATTAAGTGCTGTTTAAATTTTGGAGGCATGAAGCAAATTTGTGGTGGCCTCTGGCTGGAAGGCGGGGGCTAATTTTGAGCGCTGGTTTAATTTTCGTAAATATATCATGCTAAAAATTTCTCTGAAAGTTTTAACTTGCGAGTTGTGAATCCATTATTCTCATTATATAAAATATGGTGCTAATTGAATTATTCTGAAATCATCAGGCAACCCTACTCTAGTGCACCCATTCTGTATGGCTTGGGAATTCCATCCCCACAATTCTTATAAATAATGTTATAACACGTTTTATATTTTTCCTACAGCTATGCCATTCTTCGTTTCGACGAGTACAAGCGGAGGAAAGATGAGTTCTTGTCTATACCAGTGCCTGCATGATGCCTCGGCCGGTGGGATTTCCACTTTGTGACATCTACATCGCAGTCATATTCATCACTTGGAACTCAGCATAATAATCAAGCATACATACACTTGATCTGACTCGATTCGTCTTATAGAAAATTGGTAGTTCTTGTCTATACCAGTGCCTGAATGATGCCTCAGTGTGATTTCTAAATCGTGCCATCTATATTAAAGGGATCTAGTAACTATGTTGATGTGTGCAAAAAGTGATAAATGGTTGCTACAATGTATATTGTTGTTATTTGATATGTCCACAGGGTATTGTGTGAAAATTTCAAGTCAAATGGACGTTATATAGCCGGGTAATGAGCAAAAATGCAAAGTGATATTCACTAACTCATTGCACTCACTTTGTACACGGTTTTCGCGATCCGTTGGATTATTTAACATCTGAAAACTTCAATCGTAAATATCTCTTTAACGAAAGGGAAATTTGAAAAAACAAAACCTGTCCCATACCTGTAAAGTGTCCAAATCCACAAAAATTACTTGGAGCTTCCTCGTTTCTTTTCTACCGTGTTGTTTAGCTTATGGTAAGAGAAGAATACAATAGGGTTGGATTTTTTCAAATGTCCCTTTAGTATGAAGATAATTATCATTGAAAATCATTATTTGAAAAGCGTTGATCAACGCAATTGAAAAAAAGTACAATTTAACCCTAATCCCACTGGGGGGGGGGGGGGGGGCATTTTGGCCCCCCTGTCGTTTTTTTTTCGACGTGCATCTAGACCGATTGGAATTTCACGTTCAAACTTCATGACGTTTTTCTCTCAAGTCTCCCGCACGTTTTGATATATAATTCACCCCGGTCGGACATGTAGAACTGATTTTAGAGGTCAGTAATTGCTCGACCGTCAGAAAAAAATGCAATTTTTGTACAGGTTTCTATGTAATTCCTACATCCGATGCCATGTAAACTCCAAATCTGTTATAATTGTTACATTGAATTATAATTTGGATTATTTCTTTGTTATTAGTTTAATTCATACACTTCAGAGATAAATTCTTCTAAACAAAAAACAACAAAAAACAATAAAAACAATAAAATACATAAGAATGAAAACAATGTGGGTAAATCCGGGAATACTAATTTGCATATATATGCATATTATTGATATATTTTATTACCATAAAAACATGGATATGATGAATTACATCATTTGAAAGTATTTTTACCTGAAAACCTGAAGAAATCCTGTAATTTCTCTTGATTTTAGATGAAAATCCCAATTTTCCCCAAAATTCGTCAAAAATGTGCATATTCAAAATTTTAATTAATTATAAAAAAAAAACAATGGTCCAATTTTTTTTTTTTCTTCAAATTATTATTCTACTAGACTAGTTTTACGTATGTGCCAATTTTCGAGTCGATCGGTCCATTCGTTGCCGAGATTTGAGGGGGGGGCAAAATGGCCCCCCCCCCCCCCCCCCCCCCCCAGTGCACTCAAGTGATCAAAATAACCCAGTGGGATTAGGGTTAAGATTTAAGAGTTAAGTTCAACTTTAAGATCTTTCTGAAACACCCCTCCCCCCAGGACTGACCCCCCCCCCCCCCCCCCCAGGGTTGACCTAGAGCTGCCAAGTCTCCCTGATTTCGCAGGAGACTCCCTGAAAATAGACCATATGATTTCCCTGATTATTATCTTTAGTATATATATTCATGTACCTTGTTATATATGGCAAGTCCATCCAAATGTAATTCTCAACTGAAATACACATGTACATGTATATGTTTGATGTATATGTTGAATATGTGATTGCCATTTCTGCCAGTAGTGTAATGTTTGTTATTCTTTATATCTGCCGTGTCTTTAATAAGTTTATGATACTTTTTGGTGATTATTTCTACGGTTGAATATAATTTGTCTTTGCTGTTGATTAGAAAACGGCTTGTGGACCAAATCTTTAGGACTGATAATGAAATAATATAATCTTTTTTGTTTGTTATTACAATCTTGTTACAATTACAATTTGTTATTACAATTTTATTACAATTACGATTTGATATTACAATTTTTATATAATTAATATATCATATATAAACATCTTTGAGTTATGATATTGTAAAAGGAGGAAAAAATATGCATATTTCTTCCGGAAGGTAGCTTAGTTTATAGATCCAGATTTTAAGCTGCTTTGATCTTTGTGCAGGGGTTTTATTGTACCGTTGACACTTTAATGGGAGTAAGCTGAAATGAGGTATATTATTTCTACAACAGTGGATTTTGTGTTTGTTGTTGAGATGGGAGAACCGTTTTGGACCAAATCTTGAGAAACACTTCCAATTTCAAAAGAATGGATATCATCAGTTTGCATCATGTTTGTATTAATCACTCTCGTCAACACAAATTAATGTATTTCTTTCAAAAGTGGCATATTTTGTCTATTTTCATCAACATTGTGTTTATTTGTTTGTTCGCAATTTTCTGTAAATGTGTTTGTCTGCTTTAAAGTATACATATTTTTTATTTTAATCTTTCTTTTTTTTGCATATTGTATTGAATGAATTGAAAATTAAGTGTGTTATGTGGAAGGGCACGTGATTATAAAGGTACAATACATTTTATTTGATCGAAATCATTTCAGAAAGATCCAAAATATCAAATATCATTGGAATCAATTTGGGACCCACATTTATTCAACAATTAATTAAGAAAAACTATGACTTTTTTTATAATGCGTATACTTTCTCGAAAATATACCAAAGAGGCTTTTAAATCGTTATTAATGATCTCTCTATTGAATCATTATTTTAAAAAAAACATCACATTCACAATTTTTCTGTACAAAATGGTTGAAACCAATATGTTTGTAGAGAGCACCCTCTTGTGTTTTAACGGCTGCTTTTTTTAATGATAACAGCTTTTTAACTTGGCCATTTGTACCATTTTTCTACCTTTCGGTCATGGTGGAATTATAATAAATGTGTAATGTTGTGGTGCAAGTTTTGGTTACTGTGATTCAGTTTGACCAAAGCTGTACTATCCCTTTGTGGCCCGGTCAGATATCAACGGATAGCGGAAACGAATGCCCAACGAATAGAAAATTTGCGAAATGAAATTATCCGGTGATGAAAGTCGTCTCCATTGCTTTATGTACAAAACATAGAACAACGTACATCACCGGACAAGGAACGGACAAGAAACACATACGAACGGATGGAAAATTTAGCTCTCCGTTTGGCGTCCGTTTACGCAATCCGTTGATATGTGACCGGGCTATTAATAGAACAATCAAACAATGTACAGTGAAACCTCATTATAATGAGGGACCTTGGGGCCATGAAAACTACCTGTCATATCAGGGTTTGAACAAAAATGCAAAAGGAATATGAAGAGCAAAATTGTCTTGTTTGTTCTGTACAGATCTTTGTAACAAGCTTCCACTGTACTTGTATACAACACATGTGTGTATATCTCTTAAAGAGAGTACTTAACATGTGTGGGCCTCTAACTAACACTTGGTTAGTGGTGCTAAACTACTGCGATCTTGTGATAAAAACCACGAGTGTGCTTTTTTACTTTGAATTAATACTGCTTTTATACTTGGAAGAAAAAATATATAAATGTAATGTAATGATTATTGGATACGACTTGTGTATCTGTCTTATTTAGCATATTTAATGGGACTAGTACTAATGCTGCATCATGCATTTTAAATACTTATGAAATATATAAACGAATAAAACACTTTTATGCTTCCTTTTAGCAAATGCAGTTAGTTTTGTTGTACTTTTTGTTATGAAGATCTAAACTAGGCTAGATGATAAACATATTATGTGACCGGTGTAACAGGGATAAGTGTCCAGTTAGGGATAAGTGTCCAGTGACGTCATATGTACAGTTTAAAATCCTGTTTTTGTCCGTTTTTTGAGCCTTCATACACACGGATACACATACACACTCAACCACAAACAAACAGACTAACACACATGCATACGGACAATCAAACGAACAGCAATTCACTCGTATTATATACACACGTACTCATTTATGACATCACACTGACATCACTCATACAACACAAACGTTTTGGGGTGTTAATTCACTAAAATTAACTGCTATGCCAAAGAACATTGCCTCAACAATCGGACACACGCACACACACAACACACATTTACGGAGTGATTTGGACAGATATCCCTTGATTTAATTTGCCCCGGACACTTGGACACTTATCCCTGTCACACGGGGGGGGGGGGGGGGGGATGTTTCACAAAGATCCTAAGTTGAACTTAACTCTAAGTTGGACTTAAACATTATGGACAGCCATTTGTAGCCTTGGAATTAGACATAATCGTAAGCCCAAAATGCGAATATTTGAAACTTTCATCAAAATGTTTACATCAATATACATAAACTTGAAGTCTCTTTCATAAAAGAAAATGTTAAGTGATTTTTAACAAGATTTGAGGCCTGTTTAAGATATTGTTTGACAATTTAACAAATAAACAAATGGCTTTCCATAATTGTTAAGTCCAACTTAGTGCTATAACTTTGACTTTGGATCTTTGTGAAACGCCCCCAGCTCTGGCAAAGCAGGGTCTTGACGGCAACAATCTAAAATTGACAATTGCACTCTAATTGAAAGAACACATCACAAGCTTGCATACGATTAGAAAACGACATAAACAAAATGACAGTTACTTCAATGATTTGCTAACATGTGAAAGTTAACACTTTAAAAGCTGATTTTTGGCAAATATGAGCCTGATTTTTACCAGAACAGGTCAAAGATTTATCATTATGATGGTAAAATTGGAGAAAAAACACCAGCCATGATCATTTCGTTTATTATTATGATTATTTTTAAATTTTCGTTTTGCGTTTGGTGCTCATTGGTAAATTTCTAAACCTTATAGCAAATATCCATCCTATAGAGCGCAGTATTGTAATTATAAGTCTCAATGCGCAATAAATTAGTATACATTACAATTCCCGACTTGTAAGGGGCATTTTGGGTTTTTTTTTTTTTTTTATCTATGAGAACAAAAATTTACATGGTGATTGTTATCTTGGTAATTTGGTTCTCAGCCTAATCAAATGCAACTCGACTAATGGCAACCTATTTATCATTTTTAAATGTGTTCTGAATTTATAAACTGAGGGCTCATTAATAATGTTTAGAAGGTCCTTATTTACATTTCGGTGGACGTAAAATTGTAAAACTTGCCCTCTCGACTGAAACTTTTTTTAATGGAATTTATTTTCTTCATTCATTAAAAATAACAAATATTTACAAACAATAGAAATTGGAGTATATTTATAATTATGACAATACATAAGTATTGTTATTGGAATGTAACGTTCTGTATCGATTGATAAATAGCCGATCATAATTAACTATATCGATACCTCTTTACCTATGTCTTTGTATTATAGTTACTCTATGGTTACAATAGAACACACCAAAAGGAGCATAGTAAATTACAAATATTGACGTGGCATAATGAAACACTAGAATGATATCGATTAATGGTTACTGATCGATCTCAATAATTAGTTATATCGATCGATCCATCTTACAATCATGACCGATAACAAGTAAACGTGATGCAAACAAGTGATGAATGGTTCATTCAATGTATATTGTTGTTATCTGATATGTCCACTGGGTATTGTGTAAAAATCTTCAAGTTAAATGGCCGTGTGATGAGCACAAATGCAAAGTGATAATCTTAACGGTGTAAAAATTCAGTGCAATGAGTCACCAAATAAAACATTATCACTTTGCATTTTCGTTAAAGTATCTACGCGAAGAATATTACAATGTTGGAAATTATTAATAATAAGAGAACTATGGGCTTAAATATTATTATTATATAAATTATAAGTCCAATGTGCTTCAGATATCAACCTGAACAAGCAATTAGAAAACCCAACTCAGGATCGATACTAAACGATACTAAATTCTCTTCGGACCAAAAATACAGGATCGTTCTAGTGACGTAAATGTTAGGTCAGATCAAGTGTTAGCAGACGATGTCTCATTGCAAATGTACATGTCAGAAGTGCACTCATTTTGTCCTTTCAATGTTTATCGTTACCATGAGTACACATTTGTGTTATGTTAGCAATTGTTTCAAGCCCATATACTCATCAAAGGACTAAACCCGAAGTGGCTAGAGTGGCAATGCCCCGGGGGGGGGGGGGGGGTCTGTCCTCATAGAAAGGGGGGTATCATGCGTGACCAAGGACTTGCCAAAAGCACCCTAAACGAGTATTTGCGTGGTGCAAAAATTACACCCTAAGTAAGTGTGATTATCGGTAATTTGATACCCTAAGCAAGTAATCAATTTTGTGTAACCCGCTAAGCAAGTTATAACTATTTTTGATACCCTAAGCAAGTAATCAATTTTTTGTAAACCCCTATTAAAGCAAGTCATAACTATATTTGATACCCTAAGCAAGTAATCTTTTTTTTGTAAACCCCTATTAAAAGCAAGTGATAACTATTTTTGATACCCTAAGCAAGTAAGCTGAGTTTTTTAGACCCTAAACGAGTAATTCATCTTTTTGAGACCCTAAACGAGTAATTTATCAGCCTAAAAAAGATACCCTTTTTCCTGATTTTGGGTGATTTAGAGACCCTATTCGAGATACTCGAGTATCTCGCCTGATCGTAAAAAACCACCCTAATTACTCGTTGTCTTGGTCACGCATGATACCCCCCTTTCAATGAGGACAGACCCCCCCCCCCCGGGGGCAATGCCTAAACCGAATGCGGACGAGAATAAGGCGGTATGGGGGCGGTGTAAGGCCAACATGGTAAGATGGGGCTATGCCCATGAAGAAAACACTCTCTGCGACTGATGCAGAGTGACTCGGACGATGGAGTGTGGCGGGGCGGGTTGCACAGATGAAGACCTGGCCCTTGTAAATGAGACGGCCATCGCAGCCATCGAGCGATGGAATAACAGTAACTTTAAATTAATCTTGACACGAACGAACGAACGAACGAATTGTTTGCTGATCGATCACAATCAAAATTATAATCAATCAATGGTTTACTGATCGATCACAATTGGTAATAATTATATCGATATATCTTACCTGTGTTGCAACGTGATATAAGGATAATAGAAAACAAGTGATCTATTGTTTTTCATATTTCTTTCAACATTGGGAAAAAGCGATGATTTACTAAATTTGTGATATCTAATGCCGTGATTGTAGAATTATAAAAACAAATTTGCATTTTTTTGTGAGAAATGGTAGTCGTAAATACTAACTTTCAAATTATTGGATACGTTTTATATATATAAAGTAGTGAGCCCTCTATAGTAGAGTACAAAAATCTTAATAATGATACTTTTTTACGTAGCCTATGACCATTTAGTGGGCTGCCAAAAGGAAATAAGTTTCTCTTACATGCATTTTATAGGGCAGAAAGTGATGATTGGAATTGCCTGCGTCACATGTCTAAAGCCATCTCCGCACACAGAGCCGACTCGACCCGATCTAGCTAACTAGTTTTCAGCCAGACTAGAGTTGGTTTCGCTCAGTCGGAGCCAATTCAACATGTTGAATCGGCCTCGAATGATCTCCGACTGTCTCTTGTCACTGTCACCAGCAAAACAGGAGTCCTGAGACAATATATATGGGGCCGATCCGACGGAAAACCAATCGGATCGGGTCGAGTCGTCTCTGTGTGCGGAGGGCTTAACGGTCACCGGCCGAATTTCTGATCACTGATGTTCATAGGGTTCTCCCGAACCATGTGAAAGGGTAGTTTTCAAGCGACAATACGCTCCACTCCCTGGCGGATTTAAAATTCGGCGACTACCTGGCGATCCACAAAGTCGGCCGGAGACCGTCAGATATGTGACGCAGGCACAAACAAAAAGAGTCGGGCGAAAATCGCTGAATTGAAAGCAGGTTTCGTTGCCCTGCAAACGTCGGCAGACAACTAAAAACAAACAGGGCGGAGCCCGCAGTGGTCGAGCAGACACCGCAGCTCTCAGAGAAATCGGGCGGGCTCCGTTTTTTTTAATATGTGACGGCCCCTTCACTAGTGATGAGTAGTTATGTAATATTCCATGTACACTTTAAATTGAATATATGGCCGAGTTATAAGCGATATTGCACACTGATATTCACAAAATCATCGCAATGACTTTGTGCACAGTTATGACTATCCAGTGGAAAGTTAAACATCTGCACATTTCAATCGTAAATATCTTTCGAACGAAAGGAAAATTTGAAAAAACCCTGTTCCCTGCTTCTATTGTCAATACGAATACACCAAGGTATAAGAGAACCACTAGATTTCTAATTAAGATTTGTGGATTTGGACAATGTTTATACTAGATCCCTTTAAAAGGAAGGGATCAAAGGGACTGAGAGATCGTGTGGGCCTCTGTACATTTTAGAACGTGAAACCAGCATTTGGTTAGTGCTGCATAACAAAACAAATGTGATCTCGTGATAAAACCATGAATGTGTTTGCTTTTATACTGTAAGAAAACATATAAATGTAGTGTAATGATGATTGGATATGATTCGTGTCTCTGTATTATTTAGTATATGGGACTATGATTAACGCTGCATCATGCTTTTGAAATATTTATGAAATAACTATATGAACTATAAATACAATTTAATGCTTCCTTTCAGCAAATGCAGTGAATGTTGTTGTATTTATTTTAGGAAGACCTAGACCCAGATGAGATATAAACATATGTATCGATCGTTGCTCGATGCTATGACGGGCAGGAAGTGCGATTTATCAGGCACTGACTTGGTACAAATTGACAAAAATAGGAACCTGACATGGTCTCACTTTAGAGATCGCAAATCAAAAACTACTCTATCAAAATTACCGTTCTTGATATCATTCTTCTTTGTAAAAGATACACTATCCCTATATAGACAGAAAAATCCATATCGTTCTGGAGGGGTCCTTTAATATTAGGAGGTCATGCAATCCCCAGAGTAGGTGATAAAAAAAATCGTCAAAGAGAATGGTTGTGATCTGATATGATCTGTGTAGTATTGTATGACAATTTCACTTTAAATGAATGTTTATGGCCGAGTAATGGGCGAAAATGCAAAGTGATATTAGCTAACTAATTGCACTGACTTTGTACACAGTTATGACTATCTAGTGGATAGTTCAAATCCGAACACTTCAATCGTTAATATCTTTCTAACGAAAGGGAAATTCAGAAGAAAAAAACTTGTTCAATGATTCTATTGGTAATACGAACACAACATGTTAACAGAGAATCACTAGATTTCTATTGAAGTTTTGTGGATTTGGATTATGTTAAAGTGGCCAGGCTAAACGCATGTTATCTTCTGTTCATCTCCATTAGTGTACACATAAACTATTTGAAAACCATTTGACCCAAACATATTTTGTTTATTTTAAAACATTTTAGTAATTTTGTTCTCCATATTGTGAAGCCCCCAGTTCTGAAAACCTCTCCAGAGTAGAATTCTATTGTTGACCTGTTGTGACATCATCAGCCATTCACTACTCAGTTACAAAGAAGTTACCTTCACCCAAGCTGAGTGCCTAATCACAATAGCACCACATGGTTGAAAAGAATACCAACTCACACACCTTCAATTTCAATAGCTGTTGCTATGTCAGAAGAAAAACTGTCTAAGCTATTGCATGGAGGTATGCAGGGCATGCTTTTGTGTGGATGTTCTTTTTGTACTTTCATCTTTTGTTAATCTCATGGTAGCTGACCAGTGATTGACATGATGTCACAACAGGTCAACACTATAATTTACTCTGGAGGGTTTTTTAAGAGGTGGGGCTTAGCAACATGAAGAAAAATAAATGATAAAATGTTTAAAAATATACAAAACATATTTAGGTCAAACCGTTTACAAATATTGAATGTGTACACTAATACAGATGAACAGAAGTCAACATGCATTTGGTTTGCAGGGCCCCTTTAATAGATCTGTTTAGAGGGACTTGATAACATTGTCCAAATCATCAAAACTTACTTGGAACTCTAGTGGTTCTTTCATACCTTGTCGTATTCATATTAACAATAAAAGCACGGGACAGGATTCGGTTTGTCAAATTTCCAATTCGTTCATAAGATATTTACGATTGAAGTGTTCATTATTATGTTAAACTGTCTACGTGATAACTTAAGCCGTGTACAAAGTAAGTTCAATGAGTAAGTGAATATCACTGCTTTTTTGCTAATTTCTCTGCCAAAAAACATCCAATTAACGTGAGATTTTCACACATTACTTTGTGGACATATCAGATCACACGAAATATAGATTTTATAAATCACACATCACTGTTTGCACTTGTCAATAAAGTTGCTAGATCCCTTTTTCTGAATAGACCAACTGACTTGCAGCATCTCAATCGGTTATTTCATGCTTGGTGTTTTTTATACTGAAAGAAGTATAACACTAGCTTATTTTGTCTTTCAAATTGTCTCTTTTTTCTTGAGAGAGAAGCCTGAATTACTCATCAGTGGCACAACTTGGATCTGGGCTTAAAAGACGGAGACTACCAGTGACCAGGTAAACCGTTTTGCACCTTGGACCCATTCCTTCCTTTCTTTATCCAGTCAATCCCTCTAGTTCTGCTTAGGCATGAGGACAATGGGCCGCTTGAAATTCAAGTCATAGTATAGGCGGCCATCAACAAAACTGCGTCCTGGATCAGCCAGGGCATTGTATTACTGGTGACCGGTTAAACTTTTACTAAAATGGCAAGCAGCACTTTGTAATAAATCCCAAGCAGAACTAGAAGGATTGACTGAATAATGTGAGGAAACAATTATACATATTTATGTTGGCAAATGGCAACGATCAATGGGTCTACAGGTTTTGGATGGAACTGGTAGTCTTTATCTTTTTAGCTCAGACTAAAATTGTGCCACTGATGAGAACTCGGGACTGAGAAGTCATTTAATAATAATAATATCAAGCATTTATAAAGCGCCATCTATCTAGGTAGTCTATTCCGAGGCGCATAACAAAGGAAAGAATACGAAAAAAGAGGAAACAAAAATACCAATAATAGTAAATATATAATCCATTGCGGATATAGTATCGGAAATAATATCGCTAATGATATTCGTTTGTCTCGCAATGTATGGTCAAACTAGGAATCTAAACGATCATGACGTTTCGTATGCTACTGCAATACTTTGTCAAATGATAATATCGAATGTAGACACTCGGCTTTTATGCTCTACCGTGGCTCCCAACATCACAATCTCGCATGAGCGATTGCGTTCATGATAGGTCAACAACGGAACACGCCGATTGGCCGGTGCACACGGGAACTCAACCAATCAACGATACACTGGATCGGCCCGCCTAACGATCCAGCGTACGCTACGTCGTCACGACACTACCCCGACCAACCGGCCCCCAACGGTTGATGCCAAACCCACGGTAGAACCTAGCCACCTTCTCGCTACAACGCTCATATCTACGTATCAATTTCAGGGCACGGCGCCCGTATGTTCAATCAATAATAGTAAATATATAATCCATTGCGGATATAGTATCGGAAATAATATCGCTAATGATATTCGTTTGTCTCGCAATGTATGGTCAAACTAGTGTCGTGACGACATAGCGTACGCTGGATCGTTAGGCGGGCCGATCCAGTGTATCGTTGATTGGTTGAGTGCCCGTGTGCACCGGCCAATCGGCGTGTTCCGTTGTTGACCTATCATGAACGCAATCGCTCATGCGAGATTGTGATGTTGGGAGCCACGGTAGAGCATAAAAGCCGAGTGTCTACATTCGATATTATCATTTGACAAAGTATTGCAGTAGCATACGAAACGTCATGATCGTTTAGATTCCTAGTTTGACCATACATTGCGAGACAAACGAATATCATTAGCGATATTATTTCCGATAAAAATACCAATGTTTCACAAAGATCCTAAGTTCAACTTAACTGTAAGAGTTGAGATGTTCGTCATGACGTTTCACCCCACCCTCAATGGCGAGAAGAAAACGACTCTTTTTGGTATTGTTTTACATTGGAAAAGACCCTATCCGATGAACATAATCATTGTGTTACCATATTTTGGGAAGTGCCCCGTTCCCTTTTTGGGGGCCACCCTGTATACAACTTAAATATGTAGCTAATAAATCAATTTAGTTTGCTCAATTTCAATAAGCATAGCGGCGAGAGTTCCTGAATAGAACTGTTGATACGTTTAACGGAGACTGGGTCAAATGACTATAATGATTGCCCAGAAGCTTTTGGGATTTTTGATATACAGAACTAAAGATGTTGTCAAAATTCAAATAGGAATATGGTTATAGAAAGCTAAATGTTAGTGGGCATAGCGAGAGTTCCTGAATATAACTACTATACACGTACAGGGGACCGGGTCAAATTAATATAACGTGGTCAAGGGGGCATAACCACCCGAATATTTTGGATTTGGGCAGATTATCACTCTCAAGATGTGGTTTTAATCGTATCAACTTTTACACATTGAATGAACGGGGTCAATGTCCCTTTATTTTATTATTTTAATATATACATGATTCCCAATTATTGGGGGGGGGGGGGGGGATAATAATACAGGTCATCCCCCACCTCAAATAATTGGGGGGGGGGGGGATATCCTCCAATCCGCCACTCCCCCCCCCCCCCCCCCCCCCCCTCCATGATCGATACCCATATTGACATCAAGTGTATTTCCTTGTTTCGAAAGGGAAAACCCACATCGTAGAGTTTCAGTTCGCATAGCTTAAATGTACGTGTTTGAAGCTTATCGATATCAACACGATAATCAACACACAGGCTACTTCCGCATACTCCCATAAATTATTTGGTACAATATGGATTCTGCATAGACCCATACTACCGATATATATCGATGACCCATACCCGAGTATTTTCAGGACCACTCTTGGATTAATCAAACACAAGTCATGTTCGTTTGTACATGGGTGAAATGAATACACGGCCTTCTCGGTCTGCCGCTCTAGTTGAAAGATTTTTGTCTATGTTGATTTCATTATGCTACATATGGTTCTAAAACAGATTTATACAGCAGTTAAATCCGATCACACGATTAGTTGCAATAGCAGTACTGTGGTTTGTCTCTATAAACGGATGCATATGTTCCTGTTAGTTCAATGAATGTTGGATTTACCACTTCATCGAGCCATTTTCCAGCATAACCAGTCGTACCACATGATTTGTGTTCTAGTAATAAAGTAAATTTGTTTTCAAATAAATGGGCGGATGCTGAATAATCTCAGATTCATGATATCCCAAGTTCTATACATTGCCATCACTTTGTTGTTTATATAATCTCTGTTACTGATTGACTGCCCTTTAGCGTGAAAATCTATGATGTATTTCTTCGTAGCTGCATGGCCATCTATCGCAATAAAGAAACAGAGGCACAAATCTACCAGAGACGGAAATTGTAACATGTAATACAACGGGGGAATCGTAAAAAGAAAACGACAATAGTGTATCTGAGGATTTACAGAAGAAGCACGTTTGCTCCGAGAAGAGGAACTGCGCTACTTCAATTCCAAGTATGCTGATATTGGTTACCTTTCCGAAATACAATCAGCAGGACGTGCTATAGTATTAGTTTTGTTTAAATCATTCCAGAAGATAGAAGGGGAAACAAAGGGACAGAGATGGTGTGAGATATGTTCAACATTAGAGCGTGCGATTCCTTGGCGAACATATCCTACAGATTACATGTGAAAAGCAATTTTTACCAGCTTTTATTCAAATTGACATTAACCCGAGGCTTTCACGATATGCATATATGACTCAAAATGAAGTTAACAACTGCCGGGACCATGGCCAATCGATTCCTGCTGTTATTTTAAACTAACCATGGCTGATAAAATTATATCGACCCGCCATTTCATTTGCAGTTAGTCCATATATAAGAGAAACGAAGAGAAATAAACAAAGAAAGGAAATCGAATTATGAAAGATGTACACTGATGACTTTAAGTTATGGCCATCTTGATGCAGTGATATGTCTGACAAGTCAAGGAGCTGATACGAACAACGCAGATAATGATGGGACGATAATCCTGCACTCAACATAACTGAGAGGTTATCTTGTGCCAGTAAACTATCTCAATCGGTCAAGGGGCTGATGCAGTCATGGGAGATAATGATGGATGGACAGCCCTGCACGAAGCATCACAGGCAGGTCATCTCGAAATAGTGATATATCAGATAGGTCAAGGAGCTGATGTGAACAAGGGAGATAATAATGGATTGACAGTTCTGCACTCAGCATCACTGGGAGGTCATATCGATATAGTGAAATATCTGATAAGTCAAGGAGCTGATGTTAAGAAAGGAAAGACTAATGGTTGGACCGCCCTGCATGCAGCATCACAAGGAGGGTCATATCGATACAGTGAAATATCTGATAAACCAAGGAGCTGATGTGAACAAGGGAGATAATGATAGATATACAGCCCTGCACTCAGCATCACATGGAGGTCATATCGATACAGTGAAATATCTGATTAGACAAGGCGCTGATGTTAACAAAGGAAAGACTAATGGTTGGACAGTTCTGCACTCAGCATCACAAGGAGGTCATATCGATACAGTGAAATATCTGATAAGTCAAGGCGCTGATGTAAACAAGGGAGATAATGATGGATGGACAGCCCTGCATGCAGCATCACAAGGAGGTCATATCGATACAGTGAACTATCTGATAAACCAAGGAGTTAATGTGAACAAGGGGAAGATTAATGGATGACAGCCCTTCATTCAGCATCAAAAGGAGGTCATATCGATACAGTGAAATATCTGATAAACCAAGGAGCTGATGTGAACGAGGGAGATAATAATGGATTGACAGTTCTGTACTCAGCATCACATGGAGGTCATATCGATATAGTGAAATATCTGATAAGTCAAGGAGCTGATGTTAAGAAAGGAAATACTAATGGTTGGACCGCCCTGCATGCAGCATCACATGGAGGTCATATCGATACAGTGAAATATCTGATAAGTCAAGGAGCTGATGTGAACAAGGGAAATAATGATGGATGGACAGTTCTGCACTCAGCATCACAAGGAGGTCATATCGATACAGTGAAATATCTGATAAGTCAAGGCGCTGATGCAGTCATGGGAGATAATGATGGATGGACAGCCCTGCACGAAGCATCACAGGCAGGTCATCTCGAAATAGTGATATATCAGATAGGTCAAGGAGCTGATGTGAACAAGGGAGATAATAATGGATTGACAGTTCTGCACTCAGCATCACTGGGAGGTCATATCGATATAGTGAAATATCTGATAAGTCAAGGAGCTGATGTTAAGAAAGGAAAGACTAATGGTTGGACCGCCCTGCATGCAGCATCACAAGGAGGTCATATCGATACAGTGAAATATCTGATAAACCAAGGAGCTGATGTGAACAAGGGAGATAATGATAGATATACAGCCCTGCACTCAGCATCACATGGAGGTCATATCGATACAGTGAAATATCTGATTAGACAAGGCGCTGATGTTAACAAAGGAAAGACTAATGGTTGGACCGCCCTGCATTCAGCATCACAAGGAGGTCATATCGATACAGTGACATATCTGATAAGTCAAGGAGCTGATGTAAACAAGGGAGATAATGATGAATTTACAGTCCTTCATTCAGCATCACAAGGAGGTCTTATCGATACAGTGAAATATCTGATAAGTCAAGGAGCTGATGTTAAGAAAGGAAAGACTAATGGTTGGACCGCCCTGCATGCAGCATCACATGGAGGTCATATCGATATAGTGAAATATCTGATAAGTCAAGGAGCTGATGTTAAGAAAGGAAAGACTAATGGTTGGACCGCCCTGCATGCAGCATCACAAGGAGGTCATATCGATACAGTGAAATATCTGATAAACCAAGGAGCTGATGTGAACAAGGGAGATAATGATAGATATACAGCCCTGCACTCAGCATCACATGGAGGTCATATCGATACAGTGAAATATCTGATTAGACAAGGCGCTGATGTTAACAAAGGAAAGACTAATGGTTGGACCGCCCTGCATTCAGCATCACAAGGAGGTCATATCGATACAGTGACATATCTGATAAGTCAAGGAGCTGATGTAAACAAGGGAGATAATGATGAATTTACAGTCCTTCATTCAGCATCACAAGGAGGTCTTATCGATACAGTGAAATATCTGATAAGTCAAGGAGCTGATGTTAAGAAAGGAAAGACTAATGGTTGGACCGCCCTGCATGCAGCATCACAAGGAGGTCATATCGATACAGTGAAATATCTGATAAACCAAGGAGCTGATGTGAACAAGGGAGATAATGATAGATATACAGCCCTGCACTCAGCATCACATGGAGGTCATATCGATACAGTGAAATATCTGATTAGACAAGGCGCTGATGTTAACAAAGGAAAGACTAATGGTTGGACCGCCCTGCATTCAGCATCACAAGGAGGTCATATCGATACAGTGACATATCTGATAAGTCAAGGAGCTGATGTAAACAAGGGAGATAATGATGAATTTACAGTCCTTCATTCAGCATCACAAGGAGGTCTTATCGATACAGTGAAATATCTGATAAGTCAAGGAGCTGATGTTAAGAAAGGAAATACTAATGGTTGGACCGCCCTGCATGCAGCATCACATGGAGGTCATATCGATACAGTGAAATATCTGATAAGTCAAGGAGCTGATGTGAACAAGGGAAATAATGATGGATGGACAGTTCTGCACTCAGCATCACATGGAGGTCATATCGATACAGTGAAATATCTGATTAGACAAGGCGCTGATGTTAACAAAGGAAAGACTAATGGTTGGACCGCCCTGCATTCAGCATCACAAGGAGGTCATATCGATACAGTGACATATCTGATAAGTCAAGGAGCTGATGTAAACAAGGGAGATAATGATGAATTTACAGTCCTTCATTCAGCATCACAAGGAGGTCTTATCGATACAGTGAAATATCTGATAAGTCAAGGAGCTGATGTTAAGAAAGGAAAGACTAATGGTTGGACCGCCCTGCATGCAGCATCACATGGAGGTCATATCGATATAGTGAAATATCTGATAAGTCAAGGAGCTGATGTTAAGAAAGGAAAGACTAATGGTTGGACCGCCCTGCATGCAGCATCACAAGGAGGTCATATCGATACAGTGAAATATCTGATAAACCAAGGAGCTGATGTGAACAAGGGAGATAATGATAGATATACAGCCCTGCACTCAGCATCACATGGAGGTCATATCGATACAGTGAAATATCTGATTAGACAAGGCGCTGATGTTAACAAAGGAAAGACTAATGGTTGGACCGCCCTGCATTCAGCATCACAAGGAGGTCATATCGATACAGTGACATATCTGATAAGTCAAGGAGCTGATGTAAACAAGGGAGATAATGATGAATTTACAGTCCTTCATTCAGCATCACAAGGAGGTCTTATCGATACAGTGAAATATCTGATAAGTCAAGGAGCTGATGTTAAGAAAGGAAAGACTAATGGTTGGACCGCCCTGCATGCAGCATCACAAGGAGGTCATATCGATACAGTGAAATATCTGATAAACCAAGGAGCTGATGTGAACAAGGGAGATAATGATAGATATACAGCCCTGCACTCAGCATCACATGGAGGTCATATCGATACAGTGAAATATCTGATTAGACAAGGCGCTGATGTTAACAAAGGAAAGACTAATGGTTGGACCGCCCTGCATTCAGCATCACAAGGAGGTCATATCGATACAGTGACATATCTGATAAGTCAAGGAGCTGATGTAAACAAGGGAGATAATGATGAATTTACAGTCCTTCATTCAGCATCACAAGGAGGTCTTATCGATACAGTGAAATATCTGATAAGTCAAGGAGCTGATGTTAAGAAAGGAAAGACTAATGGTTGGACCGCCCTGCATGCAGCATCACATGGAGGTCATATCGATATAGTGAAATATCTGATAAGTCAAGGAGCTGATGTTAAGAAAGGAAAGACTAATGGTTGGACCGCCCTGCATGCAGCATCACAAGGAGGTCATATCGATACAGTGAAATATCTGATAAACCAAGGAGCTGATGTGAACAAGGGAGATAATGATAGATATACAGCCCTGCACTCAGCATCACATGGAGGTCATATCGATACAGTGAAATATCTGATTAGACAAGGCGCTGATGTTAACAAAGGAAAGACTAATGGTTGGACCGCCCTGCATTCAGCATCACAAGGAGGTCATATCGATACAGTGACATATCTGATAAGTCAAGGAGCTGATGTAAACAAGGGAGATAATGATGAATTTACAGTCCTTCATTCAGCATCACAAGGAGGTCTTATCGATACAGTGAAATATCTGATAAGTCAAGGAGCTGATGTTAAGAAAGGAAAGACTAATGGTTGGACCGCCCTGCATGCAGCATCACAAGGAGGTCATATCGATACAGTGAAATATCTGATAAACCAAGGAGCTGATGTGAACAAGGGAGATAATGATAGATATACAGCCCTGCACTCAGCATCACATGGAGGTCATATCGATACAGTGAAATATCTGATTAGACAAGGCGCTGATGTTAACAAAGGAAAGACTAATGGTTGGACCGCCCTGCATTCAGCATCACAAGGAGGTCATATCGATACAGTGACATATCTGATAAGTCAAGGAGCTGATGTAAACAAGGGAGATAATGATGAATTTACAGTCCTTCATTCAGCATCACAAGGAGGTCTTATCGATACAGTGAAATATCTGATAAGTCAAGGAGCTGATGTTAAGAAAGGAAATACTAATGGTTGGACCGCCCTGCATGCAGCATCACATGGAGGTCATATCGATACAGTGAAATATCTGATAAGTCAAGGAGCTGATGTGAACAAGGGAAATAATGATGGATGGACAGTTCTGCACTCAGCATCACATGGAGGTCATATCGATACAGTGAAATATCTGATTAGACAAGGCGCTGATGTTAACAAAGGAAAGACTAATGGTTGGACCGCCCTGCATTCAGCATCACAAGGAGGTCATATCGATACAGTGACATATCTGATAAGTCAAGGAGCTGATGTAAACAAGGGAGATAATGATGAATTTACAGTCCTTCATTCAGCATCACAAGGAGGTCTTATCGATACAGTGAAATATCTGATAAGTCAAGGAGCTGATGTTAAGAAAGGAAAGACTAATGGTTGGACCGCCCTGCATGCAGCATCACATGGAGGTCATATCGATATAGTGAAATATCTGATAAGTCAAGGAGCTGATGTTAAGAAAGGAAAGACTAATGGTTGGACCGCCCTGCATGCAGCATCACAAGGAGGTCATATCGATACAGTGAAATATCTGATAAACCAAGGAGCTGATGTGAACAAGGGAGTTAATGATGGATTGATAGCCCTGCATGCAGCATCACAAGGAGGTCATATCGATATAGTGAAATATCTGATAAGTCAAGGAGCTGATGTGAACAAGGGAAATGATAATGGATGGACAGCCCTGCATGTAGCATCACAGGGAGGTCACATCGATACAGTGAAATATCTGATAAGTCAAGGCGCTGATGTGAACAAGGGAACGACAACTGGTTTGACAGCCCTGCATGTAGCATCACAAGGAGGTCATATCGGTACAGTGAAATATCTGATAAGTCAAGGAGCTAATGTGAACAAGGGAAATAATGATGGATATAAAGCCCTGCATGTAGCATCACAGGGAGGTCACATCGATACAGTGACATATCTGATAAGTAAAGGGGCTGACGTGAACAAAGGAAAGATTAATGGATATACAGCCCTGCATGCAGCATCAGAGGAAGGTCATACCGATACAGTGAAATATCTGATAAGTCAAGTAGCGGATGTGAACAAGGGAGATAATGATGGATATACAGCCCTGCATGCAGCATCACTTGGAGGTCACATCGATACAGTGAAATATCTGATAAGTCAAGGCGCTGATGTGAACAAGGGAACGACAACTGGTTTGACAGCCCTGCATGTAGCATCACAAGGAGGTCATATCGGTACAGTGAAATATCTGATAAGTCAAGGAGCTAATGTGAACAAGGGAAATAATGATGGATATAAAGCCCTGCATGTAGCATCACAGGGAGGTCATATCGATACAGTGAAATATCTGATAAGTCAAGGCGCTGATGTGAACAAAGAAAAGACAACTGGATGGACAGCCCTGCATGCAGCATCAAAAGGAGGTCATATCGATACAGTGAAATATCTGATAAGTCAAGGCGCTGATGTGAACAAAGAAAAGACAACTGGATATACAGCCCTGCATGCAGCATCAGATGGAGGTCATATCCGTGCTGTGAAATATCTGATAAGTCAAGGCGCTGATGTGAACAAAGCAAAGACAACTGGATGGACAGTCCTGCATGCAGCATCACATGGAGGTCATATCGATACAGTGAAATATCTGATAAGTCAAGGAGCTGATGTGAACAAGGAAGATAATAATGGAGTTACAGCCCCGCATTCAGCATCACTTGGAGGTCATATCGATACAGTGAAATATCTTATAAGTCAAGGCGCTGATGTGAACAAGGAAGATAATAATGGAGTTACAGCCCCGCATTCAGCATCACAGGGAGGTCACATCGATACAGTAAAATATCTTATTAACCAAGGAGCTGATGTGAACAAGGGAGATAATGATGGAGATACAGTTCTGCACTCAGCATCACTTGGAGGTCATATCGATACAGTGAAATATCTGATAAGTCAAGGAGCTGATGTGAACAAGGGAGATAATGATGGATGGACAGCCCTGCACTCAGCATCACATGGAGGTCATATCGATACAGTGAAATATCTGATTAGACAAGGCGCTGATGTTAACAAAGGAAAGACTAATGGTTGGACCGCCCTGCATTCAGCATCACAAGGAGGTCATATCGATACAGTGACATATCTGATAAGTCAAGGAGCTGATGTAAACAGGGGGAGATAATGATGAATTTACAGTCCTTCATTCAGCATCACAAGGAGGTCTTATCGATACAGTGAAATATCTGATAAGTCAAGGAGCTGATGTTAAGAAAGGAAAGACTAATGGTTGGACCGCCCTGCATGCAGCATCACAAGGAGGTCATATCGATACAGTGAAATATCTGATAAACCAAGGAGCTGATGTGAACAAGGGAGATAATGATAGATATACAGCCCTGCACTCAGCATCACATGGAGGTCATATCGATACAGTGAAATATCTGATTAGACAAGGCGCTGATGTTAACAAAGGAAAGACTAATGGTTGGACCGCCCTGCATTCAGCATCACAAGGAGGTCATATCGATACAGTGACATATCTGATAAGTCAAGGAGCTGATGTAAACAAGGGAGATAATGATGAATTTACAGTCCTTCATTCAGCATCACAAGGAGGTCTTATCGATACAGTGAAATATCTGATAAGTCAAGGAGCTGATGTTAAGAAAGGAAATACTAATGGTTGGACCGCCCTGCATGCAGCATCACATGGAGGTCATATCGATACAGTGAAATATCTGATAAGTCAAGGAGCTGATGTGAACAAGGGAAATAATGATGGATGGACAGTTCTGCACTCAGCATCACATGGAGGTCATATCGATACAGTGAAATATCTGATTAGACAAGGCGCTGATGTTAACAAAGGAAAGACTAATGGTTGGACCGCCCTGCATTCAGCATCACAAGGAGGTCATATCGATACAGTGACATATCTGATAAGTCAAGGAGCTGATGTAAACAAGGGAGATAATGATGAATTTACAGTCCTTCATTCAGCATCACAAGGAGGTCTTATCGATACAGTGAAATATCTGATAAGTCAAGGAGCTGATGTTAAGAAAGGAAAGACTAATGGTTGGACCGCCCTGCATGCAGCATCACATGGAGGTCATATCGATATAGTGAAATATCTGATAAGTCAAGGAGCTGATGTTAAGAAAGGAAAGACTAATGGTTGGACCGCCCTGCATGCAGCATCACAAGGAGGTCATATCGATACAGTGAAATATCTGATAAACCAAGGAGCTGATGTGAACAAGGGAGATAATGATAGATATACAGCCCTGCACTCAGCATCACATGGAGGTCATATCGATACAGTGAAATATCTGATTAGACAAGGCGCTGATGTTAACAAAGGAAAGACTAATGGTTGGACCGCCCTGCATTCAGCATCACAAGGAGGTCATATCGATACAGTGACATATCTGATAAGTCAAGGAGCTGATGTAAACAAGGGAGATAATGATGAATTTACAGTCCTTCATTCAGCATCACAAGGAGGTCTTATCGATACAGTGAAATATCTGATAAGTCAAGGAGCTGATGTTAAGAAAGGAAAGACTAATGGTTGGACCGCCCTGCATGCAGCATCACAAGGAGGTCATATCGATACAGTGAAATATCTGATAAACCAAGGAGCTGATGTGAACAAGGGAGATAATGATAGATATACAGCCCTGCACTCAGCATCACATGGAGGTCATATCGATACAGTGAAATATCTGATTAGACAAGGCGCTGATGTTAACAAAGGAAAGACTAATGGTTGGACCGCCCTGCATTCAGCATCACAAGGAGGTCATATCGATACAGTGACATATCTGATAAGTCAAGGAGCTGATGTAAACAAGGGAGATAATGATGAATTTACAGTCCTTCATTCAGCATCACAAGGAGGTCTTATCGATACAGTGAAATATCTGATAAGTCAAGGAGCTGATGTTAAGAAAGGAAATACTAATGGTTGGACCGCCCTGCATGCAGCATCACATGGAGGTCATATCGATACAGTGAAATATCTGATAAGTCAAGGAGCTGATGTGAACAAGGGAAATAATGATGGATGGACAGTTCTGCACTCAGCATCACATGGAGGTCATATCGATACAGTGAAATATCTGATTAGACAAGGCGCTGATGTTAACAAAGGAAAGACTAATGGTTGGACCGCCCTGCATTCAGCATCACAAGGAGGTCATATCGATACAGTGACATATCTGATAAGTCAAGGAGCTGATGTAAACAAGGGAGATAATGATGAATTTACAGTCCTTCATTCAGCATCACAAGGAGGTCTTATCGATACAGTGAAATATCTGATAAGTCAAGGAGCTGATGTTAAGAAAGGAAAGACTAATGGTTGGACCGCCCTGCATGCAGCATCACATGGAGGTCATATCGATATAGTGAAATATCTGATAAGTCAAGGAGCTGATGTTAAGAAAGGAAAGACTAATGGTTGGACCGCCCTGCATGCAGCATCACAAGGAGGTCATATCGATACAGTGAAATATCTGATAAACCAAGGAGCTGATGTGAACAAGGGAGTTAATGATGGATTGATAGCCCTGCATGCAGCATCACAAGGAGGTCATATCGATATAGTGAAATATCTGATAAGTCAAGGAGCTGATGTGAACAAGGGAAATGATAATGGATGGACAGCCCTGCATGTAGCATCACAGGGAGGTCACATCGATACAGTGAAATATCTGATAAGTCAAGGCGCTGATGTGAACAAGGGAACGACAACTGGTTTGACAGCCCTGCATGTAGCATCACAAGGAGGTCATATCGGTACAGTGAAATATCTGATAAGTCAAGGAGCTAATGTGAACAAGGGAAATAATGATGGATATAAAGCCCTGCATGTAGCATCACAGGGAGGTCACATCGATACAGTGACATATCTGATAAGTAAAGGGGCTGACGTGAACAAAGGAAAGATTAATGGATATACAGCCCTGCATGCAGCATCAGAGGAAGGTCATACCGATACAGTGAAATATCTGATAAGTCAAGTAGCGGATGTGAACAAGGGAGATAATGATGGATATACAGCCCTGCATGCAGCATCACTTGGAGGTCACATCGATACAGTGAAATATCTGATAAGTCAAGGCGCTGATGTGAACAAGGAAGATAATAATGGAGTTACAGCCCCGCATTCAGCATCACAGGGAGGTCACATCGATACAGTGAAATATCTGATTAGACAAGGCGCTGATGTTAACAAAGGAAAGACTAATGGTTGGACCGCCCCGCATTCAGCATCACTTGGAGGTCATATCGATACAGTGAAATATCTTATAAGTCAAGGCGCTGATGTGAACAAGGAAGATAATAATGGAGTTACAGCCCCGCATTCAGCATCACAGGGAGGTCACATCGATACAGTAAAATATCTTATTAACCAAGGAGCTGATGTGAACAAGGGAGATAATGATGGAGATACAGTTCTGCACTCAGCATCACTTGGAGGTCATATCGATACAGTGAAATATCTGATAAGTCAAGGAGCTGATGTGAACAAGGGAGATAATGATGGATGGACAGCCCTGCACTCAGCATCACATGGAGGTCATATCGATACAGTGAAATATCTGATTAGACAAGGCGCTGATGTTAACAAAGGAAAGACTAATGGTTGGACCGCCCTGCATTCAGCATCACAAGGAGGTCATATCGATACAGTGACATATCTGATAAGTCAAGGAGCTGATGTAAACAAGGGAGATAATGATGAATTTACAGTCCTTCATTCAGCATCACAAGGAGGTCTTATCGATACAGTGAAATATCTGATAAGTCAAGGAGCTGATGTTAAGAAAGGAAAGACTAATGGTTGGACCGCCCTGCATGCAGCATCACAAGGAGGTCATATCGATACAGTGAAATATCTGATAAACCAAGGAGCTGATGTGAACAAGGGAGATAATGATAGATATACAGCCCTGCACTCAGCATCACATGGAGGTCATATCGATACAGTGAAATATCTGATTAGACAAGGCGCTGATGTTAACAAAGGAAAGACTAATGGTTGGACCGCCCTGCATTCAGCATCACAAGGAGGTCATATCGATACAGTGACATATCTGATAAGTCAAGGAGCTGATGTAAACAAGGGAGATAATGATGAATTTACAGTCCTTCATTCAGCATCACAAGGAGGTCTTATCGATACAGTGAAATATCTGATAAGTCAAGGAGCTGATGTTAAGAAAGGAAATACTAATGGTTGGACCGCCCTGCATGCAGCATCACATGGAGGTCATATCGATACAGTGAAATATCTGATAAGTCAAGGAGCTGATGTGAACAAGGGAAATAATGATGGATGGACAGTTCTGCACTCAGCATCACATGGAGGTCATATCGATACAGTGAAATATCTGATTAGACAAGGCGCTGATGTTAACAAAGGAAAGACTAATGGTTGGACCGCCCTGCATTCAGCATCACAAGGAGGTCATATCGATACAGTGACATATCTGATAAGTCAAGGAGCTGATGTAAACAAGGGAGATAATGATGAATTTACAGTCCTTCATTCAGCATCACAAGGAGGTCTTATCGATACAGTGAAATATCTGATAAGTCAAGGAGCTGATGTTAAGAAAGGAAAGACTAATGGTTGGACCGCCCTGCATGCAGCATCACATGGAGGTCATATCGATATAGTGAAATATCTGATAAGTCAAGGAGCTGATGTTAAGAAAGGAAAGACTAATGGTTGGACCGCCCTGCATGCAGCATCACAAGGAGGTCATATCGATACAGTGAAATATCTGATAAACCAAGGAGCTGATGTGAACAAGGGAGATAATGATAGATATACAGCCCTGCACTCAGCATCACATGGAGGTCATATCGATACAGTGAAATATCTGATTAGACAAGGCGCTGATGTTAACAAAGGAAAGACTAATGGTTGGACCGCCCTGCATTCAGCATCACAAGGAGGTCATATCGATACAGTGACATATCTGATAAGTCAAGGAGCTGATGTAAACAAGGGAGATAATGATGAATTTACAGTCCTTCATTCAGCATCACAAGGAGGTCTTATCGATACAGTGAAATATCTGATAAGTCAAGGAGCTGATGTTAAGAAAGGAAAGACTAATGGTTGGACCGCCCTGCATGCAGCATCACAAGGAGGTCATATCGATACAGTGAAATATCTGATAAACCAAGGAGCTGATGTGAACAAGGGAGATAATGATAGATATACAGCCCTGCACTCAGCATCACATGGAGGTCATATCGATACAGTGAAATATCTGATTAGACAAGGCGCTGATGTTAACAAAGGAAAGACTAATGGTTGGACCGCCCTGCATTCAGCATCACAAGGAGGTCATATCGATACAGTGACATATCTGATAAGTCAAGGAGCTGATGTAAACAAGGGAGATAATGATGAATTTACAGTCCTTCATTCAGCATCACAAGGAGGTCTTATCGATACAGTGAAATATCTGATAAGTCAAGGAGCTGATGTTAAGAAAGGAAATACTAATGGTTGGACCGCCCTGCATGCAGCATCACATGGAGGTCATATCGATACAGTGAAATATCTGATAAGTCAAGGAGCTGATGTGAACAAGGGAAATAATGATGGATGGACAGTTCTGCACTCAGCATCACATGGAGGTCATATCGATACAGTGAAATATCTGATTAGACAAGGCGCTGATGTTAACAAAGGAAAGACTAATGGTTGGACCGCCCTGCATTCAGCATCACAAGGAGGTCATATCGATACAGTGACATATCTGATAAGTCAAGGAGCTGATGTAAACAAGGGAGATAATGATGAATTTACAGTCCTTCATTCAGCATCACAAGGAGGTCTTATCGATACAGTGAAATATCTGATAAGTCAAGGAGCTGATGTTAAGAAAGGAAAGACTAATGGTTGGACCGCCCTGCATGCAGCATCACATGGAGGTCATATCGATATAGTGAAATATCTGATAAGTCAAGGAGCTGATGTTAAGAAAGGAAAGACTAATGGTTGGACCGCCCTGCATGCAGCATCACAAGGAGGTCATATCGATACAGTGAAATATCTGATAAACCAAGGAGCTGATGTGAACAAGGGAGTTAATGATGGATTGATAGCCCTGCATGCAGCATCACAAGGAGGTCATATCGATATAGTGAAATATCTGATAAGTCAAGGAGCTGATGTGAACAAGGGAAATGATAATGGATGGACAGCCCTGCATGTAGCATCACAGGGAGGTCACATCGATACAGTGAAATATCTGATAAGTCAAGGCGCTGATGTGAACAAGGGAACGACAACTGGTTTGACAGCCCTGCATGTAGCATCACAAGGAGGTCATATCGGTACAGTGAAATATCTGATAAGTCAAGGAGCTAATGTGAACAAGGGAAATAATGATGGATATAAAGCCCTGCATGTAGCATCACAGGGAGGTCACATCGATACAGTGACATATCTGATAAGTAAAGGGGCTGACGTGAACAAAGGAAAGATTAATGGATATACAGCCCTGCATGCAGCATCAGAGGAAGGTCATACCGATACAGTGAAATATCTGATAAGTCAAGTAGCGGATGTGAACAAGGGAGATAATGATGGATATACAGCCCTGCATGCAGCATCACTTGGAGGTCACATCGATACAGTGAAATATCTGATAAGTCAAGGCGCTGATGTGAACAAGGGAACGACAACTGGTTTGACAGCCCTGCATGTAGCATCACAAGGAGGTCATATCGGTACAGTAAAATATCTGATAAGTCAAGGAGCTAATGTGAACAAGGGAAATAATGATGGATATAAAGCCCTGCATGTAGCATCACAGGGAGGTCATATCGATACAGTGAAATATCTGATAAGTCAAGGCGCTGATGTGAACAAAGAAAAGACAACTGGATGGACAGCCCTGCATGCAGCATCAAAAGGAGGTCATATCGATACAGTGAAATATCTGATAAGTCAAGGCGCTGATGTGAACAAAGAAAAGACAACTGGATATACAGCCCTGCATGCAGCATCAGATGGAGGTCATATCCGTGCTGTGAAATATCTGATAAGTCAAGGCGCTGATGTGAACAAAGCAAAGACAACTGGATGGACAGTCCTGCATGCAGCATCACATGGAGGTCATATCGATACAGTGAAATATCTGATAAGTCAAGGAGCTGATGTGAACAAGGAAGATAATAATGGAGTTACAGCCCCGCATTCAGCATCACTTGGAGGTCATATCGATACAGTGAAATATCTTATAAGTCAAGGCGCTGATGTGAACAAGGAAGATAATAATGGAGTTACAGCCCCGCATTCAGCATCACAGGGAGGTCACATCGATACAGTAAAATATCTTATTAACCAAGGAGCTGATGTGAACAAGGGAGATAATGATGGAGATACAGTTCTGCACTCAGCATCACTTGGAGGTCATATCGATACAGTGAAATATCTGATAAGTCAAGGAGCTGATGTGAACAAGGGAGATAATGATGGAGATACAGTTCTGCACTCAGCATCACTTGGAGGTCATATCGATACAGTGAAATATCTTATAAGTCAAGGCGCTGATGTAAACAAGGGAGATAATGATGGATACACAGCCCTGCATGCAGCATCAGATGGAGGTCATATCCGTGCTGTGAAATATCTGATAAGTCAAGGCGCTGATGTGAACAAAGGAAAGACAACTGGATGGACAGTCCTGCATGCAGCATCACATGGAGGTCATATCGATACAGTGAAATATCTGTTATGTCAAGGAGCTGATGTTAACAAAGGAAATACTAATGGTTGGACCGCCCTGCATGCAGCATCACAAGGAGGTCATATCGATACAGTGAAATATCTGATAAGTCAAGGAGCTGATGTGAACAAGGGATATAATGATGGAGATACAGTTCTGCACTCAGCATCACTTGGAGGTCATATCGATAGAGTGAAATATCTGATAAGTCAAGGAGCTGATGTGAACAAGGGAGATAATGGTGGAGATACAGTTCTGCACTCAGCATCACTTGGAGGTCATATCGATACAGTGAAATATCTGATAAGTCAAGGAGCTGATGTGAAGAAGGAAGATAATAATGGAGTTACAGCCCTGCATTCAGCATCACAGGGAGGTCACATCGATACAGTAAAATATCTTATTAACCAAGGAGCTGATGTGAACAAGGGAGATAATGATGGAGATACAGCCCTTCATATAGCATCACAGGAAGGTCACATCGATACAGTGAAATATCTGATAAGTCAAGGAGCTGATGTGAACAAGGGAAATAATGATGGATGGACAGTTCTGCACTCAGCATCACAAGGAGGTCATATCGATACAGTGAAATATCTGATAAGTCAAGGCGCTGATGTAAACAAGGGAGATAATGATGGATGGACAGCCCTGCATGCAGCATCACAAGGAGGTCATATCGATACAATGAACTATCTGATAAACCAAGGAGTTAATGTGAACAAGGGGAAGATTAATGGATGGACAGCCCTTCATTCAGCATCAAAAGGAGGTCATATCGATACAGTGAAATATCTGATAAACCAAGGAGCTGATGTGAACGAGGGAGATAATAATGGATTGACAGTTCTGTACTCAGCATCACATGGAGGTCATATCGATATAGTGAAATATCTGATAAGTCAAGGAGCTGATGTTAAGAAAGGAAATACTAATGGTTGGACCGCCCTGCATGCAGCATCACATGGAGGTCATATCGATACAGTGAAATATCTGATAAGTCAAGGAGCTGATGTGAACAAGGGAAATAATGATGGATGGACAGTTCTGCACTCAGCATCACAAGGAGGTCATATCGATACAGTGAAATATCTGATAAGTCAAGGCGCTGATGCAGTCATGGGAGATAATGATGGATGGACAGCCCTGCACGAAGCATCACAGGCAGGTCATCTCGAAATAGTGATATATCAGATAGGTCAAGGAGCTGATGTGAACAAGGGAGATAATAATGGATTGACAGTTCTGCACTCAGCATCACTGGGAGGTCATATCGATATAGTGAAATATCTGATAAGTCAAGGAGCTGATGTTAAGAAAGGAAAGACTAATGGTTGGACCGCCCTGCATGCAGCATCACATGGAGGTCATATCGATATAGTGAAATATCTGATAAGTCAAGGAGCTGATGTGAACAAGGGAAATAATGATGGATGGACAGCCCTGCACTCAGCATCACATGGAGGTCATATCGATACAGTGAAATATCTGATTAGACAAGGCGCTGATGTTAACAAAGGAAAGACTAATGGTTGGACCGCCCTGCATTCAGCATCACAAGGAGGTCATATCGATACAGTGACATATCTGATAAGTCAAGGAGCTGATGTAAACAAGGGAGATAATGATGAATTTACAGTCCTTCATTCAGCATCACAAGGAGGTCTTATCGATACAGTGAAATATCTGATAAGTCAAGGAGCTGATGTTAAGAAAGGAAAGACTAATGGTTGGACCGCCCTGCATGCAGCATCACATGGAGGTCATATCGATATAGTGAAATATCTGATAAGTCAAGGAGCTGATGTTAAGAAAGGAAAGACTAATGGTTGGACCGCCCTGCATGCAGCATCACAAGGAGGTCATATCGATACAGTGAAATATCTGATAAACCAAGGAGCTGATGTGAACAAGGGAGATAATGATAGATATACAGCCCTGCACTCAGCATCACATGGAGGTCATATCGATACAGTGAAATATCTGATTAGACAAGGCGCTGATGTTAACAAAGGAAAGACTAATGGTTGGACCGCCCTGCATTCAGCATCACAAGGAGGTCATATCGATACAGTGACATATCTGATAAGTCAAGGAGCTGATGTAAACAAGGGAGATAATGATGAATTTACAGTCCTTCATTCAGCATCACAAGGAGGTCTTATCGATACAGTGAAATATCTGATAAGTCAAGGAGCTGATGTTAAGAAAGGAAAGACTAATGGTTGGACCGCCCTGCATGCAGCATCACAAGGAGGTCATATCGATACAGTGAAATATCTGATAAACCAAGGAGCTGATGTGAACAAGGGAGATAATGATAGATATACAGCCCTGCACTCAGCATCACATGGAGGTCATATCGATACAGTGAAATATCTGATTAGACAAGGCGCTGATGTTAACAAAGGAAAGACTAATGGTTGGACCGCCCTGCATTCAGCATCACAAGGAGGTCATATCGATACAGTGACATATCTGATAAGTCAAGGAGCTGATGTAAACAAGGGAGATAATGATGAATTTACAGTCCTTCATTCAGCATCACAAGGAGGTCTTATCGATACAGTGAAATATCTGATAAGTCAAGGAGCTGATGCCAACAAAGGAAATACTAATGGTTGGACCG
>JBAMJV010010994.1:0-28409 GCA_037951105.1 Echinarachnius parma | reverse complement strand
TACACTAACACTTCATATCATGTGAAATTTCTGTCTCGGGTGTGCACCAAATCGCATACAATTCACGCCCAAATAAATTACAAAAGCTCCCTACTGTTGGGAGGTGGACACCCCTCCCACAACCTACCCCCGCTCGATCGCTTCGCTTCCTCGCAATGTCCCCCCCCCCCACCCTCCACTTTTGAGAGTGTTGACGCCTTGCTTAGGTAGTTTCATGGAGCTCAATGCCCTAGGACTCTATGATGGCTCTATAGTACAGGATCACGTGGATCCATCTCATGCAAGGCTCAATCTTTTCCTCGCTATGCCCTTAAAAATACGCTACGAGTAGGATTCAATATTTTATACACATTATAGGAGTTGCCAATGTCTGAAATCTAAAAGCTTCCGGGGGCCCGCCCCCCAGGACCCCATTTGGGGGACACAGTCCCCCAAATATGGATGCCCTTGACTCGCGTCTTCGAGTCATCAAGACACTTTCAATGAGCCATAATAAAACTTGATTTGTAATAAGATAGATAGACTTTAGACCCCGTCCTTTAGATTTCGGGCATGACCAATGTGGGCTTAGTTTTAGCTCTGTCAGTGTTTTTTCAATTGTTCAATTTCGCCCCCCCCCCCCCAAATCGCAAAAATGTGATCGACGTCTGTCTACCAGGAGATACACCATGGATCAACAGCGTGTGTTTTAGTGTGTCCACGGCGTATGATCTCGGGGGATAGGGCCATATATCCCACTTATTTGATAGCGTGAGTTGGCTTGTATACAAGACAAACAATCCCCACCTTTTTTAGAGTTTAAATCTTGTAAAAATCTTACAGAGACAATACTTATAAAGTGATATCTTAAAACACCCAAAGTTCTAAAATTTCTCCACGTGGGAGGGGGCAAACCCCCACCCAAGTATAGACCATGCACGGACGATGTGAGCGTATATTCTGGTGTGTCGTAGTCGATTGTGTTTGTATACTATACAGGGGTGTACTGCAACACCAACGATCGTTCATTTCATCAACAACATTGACCACATGTCCATTTGTTTTTGTTCAATTGGGTAGAACATTCTTTTTCCACACAATATGATACCATGAGCATTGATTTTGGGTAGGCGTTTGGATCCTAGGGCCATTTTCTGAGGCAATGATCGTTTTTCCTAATTTGCTCTTTTTCGTCTCCAGCGATCCTCGGAACACTGAGACATTTCTCCGCCACCCACGGCCTGTCGTAGAATTAACTGTATATAAGAATGGCTCACATTGTCTTCCTTACAAAGGGGAGAGCAGTCATGTGGTTCTTCTGACAGCTAATTCTATGGCAGGCCGTGGGCGAGAATGTCTCAGTGTTCAGAGGATCGCTGCATGGAGACGAAAAAGTAGCAAATTTAGGAAAACGACATTGCCTCAGAAATATGGCCCTAGGATCCAAACGCTTACCCCAAATCAATGCTCATGGTATCATTTTGTTGGGAAAAGAAATGTTCTACCCAATCAAACAAAAGAAAAATTAATTTGCGTCGATGGTGTTGATGAAATTAACGGAGCGTAGGTGTGGCATCCCTTCTGGGCCACCCTGTATAGCGGTCTTATCATGAGGAAGATGATTTAAGTCATTATTTCTTTAATTTAGATTATTTTTTAATTTGTATGCAATACATAGCAATAAACATATTACATTATTACCATGATTTGTGTACACTTTCGTGATAAAGCGCCGACGTGACAAGCATTTCAAATAATAATTCCTCCCAAGGTATACCCACCTGGGTTGAGAGCCGCAAATGTCTAATAAGCCTGGTTTGCTAGGCATTGCTAACTGTTCTGGATCGACACCAGGAAACATATATCTCAGGACCCTCATATTGAAGGACGGAGCCCCGAAACATATTACGATATAAAGAAACTCAGTAAGAGTTGATGTAATATATCACTACATAAGGCTTTGTTTGAGACCGCATTATAATGCGAAATATCATTTCAATCTAAATAAAACAAAACCACAAAATTGTCACTAGGTTTTATTATTTCAGGAATATTTGGTAACAAGGAATGGTGTTTCGCACAACACAACAGGGTAGAAAGACGAACACAACATGGCACTCTCCATGTTAGTACGGGACGCTGCAAAAAAGTAATTTGTGTCGTCTCTTTGCGAGAATGGTGTGCCTCATCAGTGGCGCATTTTTAGTGATTTATATATCAAATTAAAGCTCTTGGTGTCGCTAAAGAAGTAGCATACGGTAGATGAATTGCTATCATTTTGGTTTGCTTTAATCTAGGAACTTGGTGTAAGACAATTATTGCGATGTAAAGTGCAATTTACAGACAAAAAGAAATGCGCTATACAGAATTAAAGGTAACGTTGAGTATTGGTAATTTCCAAAGTGCCCCCCAAAATTAATTGTAACGGATTTGGTTGATTTCAACTCCATATGAAAGATCATCGAAAAAAACATGGGAAATAATAATAATTTTCCATTAAAAGCTCTCATTGTTGTGAAATTTGCTTTCAAAATATTATATAAAAGTGGTTGACGCCCGGGTATCACTTTTTAGAGAACGCTAGCGCAAGTCGCTAAGCAATCTAGGTCTCCTGATAAGAACTGAAACTAAATATTTTGTGCACGCTAATTGTGCTTATAACTATACATATGATACGGTACTTACCAGCAATTCACTCTCCAATATGTGATCCAACTAACTGGTGGATTAAGCATATGATTATTCCCCCATTCCGCAAAAAAGCAGTGATATATGCGCCTCAGGACTTGTCTCCCGTGTGTTAGCGCGACTCCGAAACGAAGGCGAACAAACGGGCTTTCAATACATGTACATACTCACGTACTATTACCGCGCACTGACCTACCGTCCCATAGACCTAGACGCTAGTTCTTCGCGCTGGCGTTCCTCTAAGTGTTAATTTGACACTTCGAGTTGTTAAGGCGCGTTTTGAATGATAACAGGGTTTACTTCGTCGTTGTAATTGGTGTATACTTTTCGGCAATGGTGAAGTTATAAATACTTATTTTGTACCTAATGTGCAGGTTTTGGTTACTAAAAGTTAAGTTTGACCAATAATCCACTATTCCTTTACGTTTGTTATCTTCATAATTTGGCCATTTCGGCCATGTTATTCTGTTTGTTCCACTCTTATTTCGTTTCGATTAGTATAGTGTGTTATTTTATAATAAATGTCATAAATTATCATTAAATTGCATGATTTTGCCCGAAAGTGTAATATTATTTTACCCGAATACGACATATGGTTTTGCCCGAAAGTAATATTATTTTTGCAGAAACGTGACATGCATTTGCCCGAATTCGAGGGGCTTTTTGCACGTTTTTAAAACTCGGGAGGGGGGGGGGGGGGGGGGGGGGGGGGGGGGGGGGGGGGGCTACATCCCCAGACCCCCTGCCTCGTTCGCAGGTGGTATGGAGAGGTCTCTATTATCACAGATGATTTAACATACTAATCGTTCTGCAGAAGTCAAGACACGAAACATTAAAAAGACCTTCATGTAACCCTACTCAGTGTTGCACTCCTTTGTGATTAATATGAACGGATGGCGTGACGGTCTTCATTGTCAAAGATAAAGAGGGGCGATGTGTTGTATTCAATAGACTGATAAGGCGTGCGCACGTATTGTTTCACAGGAAGTTAAAGTTCTAATTGTTCCGTAGAAACAAGACATAAACATAAAAGACTCCTAATCGCAAACCTATAGTGATACATTCCTTTGTGATTAATTTGAATGCATGGCCTGACGGTCGCTATTGTCAAAGATGAAAGAGGGGCGAGGCATCGAATTTCAATAGACCGATAATGCGAGGCGCACTTTCGGAGTACGCACGTATTGTTACCAGGAAGTGAAAGTGTTCCGCATAAACAAGACACAAACAAATCAAATCTCTCTGCTCTATTGATTGATGCGCTGCTTTGAAATGTTGTACTTGAGAAAAAAAGGAGTAAACAGTCAATTAATTTGTTCTGGCTAGAATATTTGCCATCTCCGTATAAACCACCAACTATGCCTAAAACATAGCTTGTTTCCTTGAAGGCATGTTATAATAAAATCATGATTATAATCCGGGTTTGCTTGTCATGCTTGTATTTCAACAAAAAGGACACTTACAGGTTTACTCAGAAAACATTAGGGTGTATGTATATAACCACGAGCGATTTGTTTGTTTAATTTAATTAGAGGCATTCCCTAATATAATGTGTACCAGTGATTTCATAATGGCCAGACTAATCAAATATCACATATCACACCCTCGTCGTCATCATCACCATCATTATAATTACCATCAATATGACCATTACCATCATCTTTATAATTACCATCGTTATCATCATTACCATGAACATCACCATTAGAAGTACGGTCATTATCATCAAACCATCAATATCATCACCCTCGTCATCATCATCACCATCGTCATCATCATCATCATACTCATCATCAGCATCATCATTATCATCATTATCATCAATATCATTATCATAACCATCTCTATCATCATTACATTGTAATTTTCGTGTCATGATTGTTTCCTGAAGCGCCTCCTAAACCAAAACGAAACATCCCTTTTTTTATCGAAATACATGTATATGATTTATGGGCAAACCTTTGAATTATATTATCTTATTTGCATACATAGTATTCAATACACTTTACTTTATAGATGGGTGCAAATTTTCGTGGCGATCAGGCATTTCACTACCTCGCCGCCGCCCCTCCCCCCCCCCCCCCCCCCCACCACTGTAAAACTACCTTTAAAAAAACCCGGCATGTTTCTTCATCACCTCCTTTCGTCTAAATACGCGCTTCATATTTTACCAATATGAATATATTCAAAAATACACGCTAAAAGCCGAGAAAGGGAGCAAATGGGAGCAATTTTAACGTATTCTTAAGTTAGGATAGTAAGTAAAAAGAGGATATTAAAGTGTTATATAGTTCCTATAATGTCAATAATATTGTTATTTTGTGAGATTCGAAGCCGGATAACACAATGATATGAGGCCTTGTCATCATAGAACGCGGCCGCGTATATTCTTTTTACACCACTGTTGAGCCATTTTCGCTTAAAGCGCGCTGGTAAGCCAAGATAAGCGCCTGCTGTATGCAATACAATTTCTATGCATCAAAAGCCTAGCCATTTTCTCAATACAATTGTAGTTTCACACACCATGGTGACTGTGAGAGTGTGAGTGCATTATATCTACGCCTAGATTAATATTCCTAGTCTCATCGTCGTGGTCGTAGTCCGCATCGAGATCGGCCACTAATTAATGGTCAGCCTCGCCCTTGGACTTGTCTTTGCTAGATCGATATCGCAGAGTCGCAGAGTCTGATGCATTGCCCGGCGCAGACAGAGCCGACTCGACTGGTTGTCATTCCGATCAGCTCAGTTTTCAGTGCCTCGCGACACACATTTTGCCAGTCGAGAGACAGTCGGATGCCTGTTGGGGTCGATTCAACACGATAAATCTGCTCCGACCGACCGGGCCCAACTATAGCCTGATTGAAACCAGTCGGAACGGGTCGAGTCGGCTCTGTCTGCGCCGGGCTTAAATTATATGGCATACATCAGGCTTTAGTCTTGGCTTACCAGCGCGATTGGGCCCGTTTTGGGCGAACATGGCTAAACAGTGGTGTAAAAAAATATACGCCCGCGGGCCGTGATCGGTCGAAATTCATTCGTTTCGTGACCCATGCACCTCCGAGATCTATCTTATTTCTTACATGTATATGTTGTACAAACATATAATATGATAACATTCCGAAATGTCGTAAAGCTCAAAAGATGCACATTATTTTCTTCAAAAAGTGGAAAAATACTTAACAAAAATTACAACACTCTCTGGAAACGTATCCAATCCCAGTGCATCTTTCATTGGAACGTAGCGCGATCCCGTAAGCAAGAACCAATCAGATTGCTTGTATAATTGTTGCGCTAAATTATATGATTTACGGAACATCAACATGCTCTTCCCGCCGGGCCCCCGGGGCACTGGTCGGCTACAAAAGGAGGCACCATGCAGGGAGGCATGCACATCAGGCACAACACAAACGTCATTATCATGAATATGGGAGGAAGGCATTTTGTATGTTTTATTTTCTACATTTGTGGTAAACTGAAGAAAGGACTACCTCCTAGATGCATGCTGATGGCGTTGCATTATGCCTCCCTGCCACCTTTCGTAGCCGACCATTGCCCCGGAGGCGCAATTTTTTGTTACACGCTACTAAGCCTGGGGCTTGTTGCAAGAAAGGGTCCTATCTGTAGGACGTCCTAAATGTCACGTAATTGTCATATGACTACGTACATAGGACAGTTATCCTAAACTGTTGCAAGAAAGGCTCCTAAGTCGAAATTAGCCTTTGCCATGAACCTAATGTATAATCGGTAAAATAATTATCAGCATATGAGCCTATTGCTGGTCTATAGGTGCGTTAGAATGACAAATGATATAAAACATACACAGAACATATTACAATGTTCAGTTCACATGCAAAGCAAACGGATAGCTGAAAGCGAACACACACAAAAACATGAAATATATTATTCGGAAAAGATTTGCTTATGTTGCTGCTTGTGCCTATTTAAAGACATGAAGAACATGATGTAAATTAAATAAAGAAAAAAAAAAGAAAAAAAATAATATCGTGTAGTAAGTACTGAATAAGCCATAAATATTTAAGCATCGTGTAGTTGCGATTATTGGGGCTGGGCACTTACAAGTATAACCGATACATACAAACGAAAAATATTTCATCTTTACCATCATATTCTCTCGTGTAATAATCAAAATACACTTTTAGCACAACGATAAAACAAGCAATCTGATTGGCTCTAGCTTATGGGAAAGCGTTACGTTCTAATGAGAGATGCACTTGGATTGGATTATTTTTTTTTGGAGTACTACGAGTGATATTCAAATGGTCAACACTGCCATCAAATTGGCTGTTAGCTCCAATCTCACTGCTCCGATTGCATCTACCTCCAGTCAAATTCAAAGAAATAAGATGCGCGAAAAAAAAGAAGATTAAGAAATATTATACGGGAGAGATAGGAAAGAAGGAGTAAAGAATAGGAAGCAGAAGACAGAAGGGACGAAGAAGAAGAAAAATAAGAATAAGAAAATGCAGGATATCAACAATAAGACGCATAAGAAAGAGAAGACGGAAGGGACGGAGAAAAGGAAGGAGAAGAAGAAGGAAACGATAGTGACGAGAAAGAAGGAGAAGGAGACGACGGAAGGAACAAGGAGCAGGAGGAGAAGAAGAAGAATAAGAAGCATAATGCGGATTCGTACAAGAAAAAAGAAGAAGAAAAAGGAAGAATGAGAAAAAAAAGAAGGAGAAGAAGGGTGATGAAGAAGAAGAAGAGGAAGAAGGAGAAGAAGAAGACGGAAGGTACGACAAATAAGAGGAGGAGAAGAATAAGAAAAAGACACGATAAAGAGGAGAAGAAGAAGAAGAAGCAGAATACAGAAAAGAAGGAGAATAAGAAAAGGAAGAAAAGAATAAGAAGCAGAAGACGGGAGGGACGAAGAAGAAAAAAAAAGAGGAACAAGTTAAGACGCATAAGAAAGAGAAGACGGAAGGGACGGAGAAAAAGAAGGAGAAGACGGAAGGGACGGAGAAAAAGAAGGAGAAGACGGAAGGGACGAAGAAGAAGAAAAAGTGGAACAAGAATACGTATTTAAGAAAGAGAAGACGGAAGGGATGAAGAAAAAGAAGGAGAAGAAGGAGGAAACGGTAGTGACTAGGAAGAAGAAGACGACGGAAGGGACGACATAGAAGAAGGAAGGGGAGAAGAAGAAGAAGAAGAAGAAGAAGAAGAAGAAGAAGAAGAAGAAGGAGGAGGGGGAGGGGGAGGGGGAGGGGGAGGGGGAGGGGGAGGGGGAGGGGGAGGGGGAGGGGAGGGGGAGGGGGAGGGGGAGGAGGAGGAGGAGGAGGAGGAGGAGGAGGAGGAGGAGGAGGAGGAGGAGGAGGAGGAGGAGGAGGAGGCGCATTGTATTTTCGTCTGGATCATGAGTAGCTTTTTGGCAATATACACAGTTCAAAGCGAATTTTACCGCACCAACACAAGATGTATCAATTACATTGTCACAACGAAGAGCGACGTATCAACAAACAGTGGGACAAGATTACATGCTGATGATAAGCGGAATGATAACAAATGAACGGACTGTACCTATTTCAAAAGAAATTTGTTGAGACGATCTGGAACCTTTGAACAATAACATAACAGTTCAAAGTAAATGTACCGCAACAAGACCAGATGTTTTGGAACGATGAGCGACGAGTGAACAAAGATTTGAAAAGGATTACTAGCTAACCGCAAGCAGTATGATCGCTAACCATTGATCTCACTTCTTTGAATAGGAATTCGTCCCGACGATGTCGCACGTTCGAACAATAACACAGGTATCAAGCTTAGAATTTGTGAGCTAATCTGTCGGAACGAAGATGGATGACGGAACAAAGTAAACATTTGTGAGGAGATAGTTACTCGTCCGGACGATTGAATAAAGAGCTGAAAAGACTTGTGTCTATTCATATGCCAGAACCTCTTTTCATATGCATTTCTGGCTAATCCTCCACCATCTGGCGGGGATTAATTTGCCAACACAATGGCATTCGCCGCTCTTCGCCGATCATATTAACAGAATTGAATCGTCGTCCCTAAGTCCCTTTAAGGATCTCTGTGACCGACTGACAATCTAAACACCAGTACTGCTAATCACATACAAGGAGTATAATATTCACTGTTTCGTTCCCGATCAACATAGGCAGGACAGCTCTGCAATCAATTTAATAAATAATAGCAGTCATAGCAGTCATTCTGGGTGCTAAATGAAAACTCCTTATTACGTGTTACTGCTTTTAATTCCAAAAGCATCGCATGATTGAAGGCAAGCAGAATACACATGAAACTGCGTACATGTTGTTGGATGTGGTTTTGTTGCGTAATTCACACCTTACCATGTTAGTTTTGTCAAAATGCACAAAACTTATTTAGCATGCAAGTGGTTCTCACACTTCGTAATCGTACATTAATACCAGAATGAACAGTATAAGCATGGAACAGATTTTGCTTGTACAAATTTATCTTCCGTTTTGAAGATATTTATCATTGTAGTATTTTTATTTGAAATTATACAGTCGAGAATTACAACCATGTTCAAAGTAAGTGCAATGAGTTAGCAAATTGACTGTGTTGAGTGTGACTCATGACTCATATTACACAATCAGTCCCAGCAAAACAAACTCTTTACCTATCGTCTGCTTCAATAAAAAATATTACGAATCCATGCAATATATTGAAATCATTCACAATCGAGATAATTATATAGTTGTACTTAACACCAATTATGGATGAAATATTAATTACAACAAAGCGGCAATAAAACTTACCCTCCATTTGTCAGAATCATCCGTTCATATGAAGCGCAAACTATGTATGAATCATACAAAGACTATGCGCAGACATTTATGGCGAATATTTTGTTTCGTTTATTATAGTCGCTGTACAAAGTCCATGATTTTACATAACGACGTGCGGCGTACGACGTGCGGATATTCTCATAAAATATCGATCTTAGACATGTTAGAGAGTAGGTCGATGATAGTATGATAATTGATATGGAAATTGTACGTGCATTGATGAGAGTGATTTCGTGTGTATAAACATGCAGTGATGTTTGTTTTTAAATGTAGTTATGCTCAGACATGTCAGAGTACAATGTTAACTACCAGCTTTCTTGTGCAATATATCCCCGTATCATAATAAAGTGTCGATGGAAGTAGGTGACATTAGTGTGAACCCAATGTTCGTTTTACATAAACTAGGGTTTGCCTGTTGGTGTGAAAGAGGATGATATGAAAAGGTCTGAATGTGAGCTGTATGTATTATTCTTAATGTGTGGGTGAACGGACTTCTGCATTATACTTAGCTATAAAGCATTTGTGGTGATTGTGACTGGATTGATGCGAGTCCGTTATGTACGAGCCATAACATCCTTGACCGAACAGATGGAAGGACAAGGGGTTCGTCGATTACGTGGCGAGAAGCTTTAGATGTCTGCATTTACAAAACGACTTGGGGTTGTGACGGGCTCGTGTCTGGGCTCCCTAGTCAACGGACGTCCGGTAAATCTTGATTGCATGGTATGGGGTGGACAATTGGTAGTTTGTCTTGCTCGGTATTCATGTTAGAGTGATCATTGATGTACAGTTTGGCGGAAGGCGTTGATTCCATAGTGTTTTCTTCATGGACGGCGAAGGCTCATTTTTAGCATTTCCCGTTTCTACGTCACATGTTAAGCAATTTGCAATAATCTTTCCTGGTGGTCAATCGTGGACGTCCTAGAGGTTCCCGTGGATTTAATTGGCCCTCCTCTCGCTGACGTCTGAGGATTTTACAGACTGTAACCTGCGATGTTCCAACGAAATCGTGGACATTACTTGTTGACCCACCTTCATGGTGAAGCACAAGCTTTGTTTGGCGTGTAGCCAATGACGTTGGACGAAGTGTGGCCTAGAGAACCTCTGTGCTTATTTTGGTTGAACATTTTACAGCCAACTCTGAGAAATTATACATAACGATGACTTGTTGGACATACGCTTTGGAGAGAGAAAGAGGCCATCAAAGGTCCTGCCATTCAAAGCTCAAAACAAAAGGCTAAATGAATTAATGAAAATTCATGCAACAGGTTATTGTACGTTGGTAGGTTAGAAACATTATATAATCACTACTTTGAGTCTAAAATGATTCATTAGACAAAACAAAAAGCAGGAAAAACAATGAAATTTGATCTTAAAAACAAATATTCCAACTAAACCGAATACAAAAAGTATCTACCCCCTAAACAACTGCACAATATTTCATAACCGATAATTGTTTCAAAATGTCATCTTGCCACAACATTGGTACAATTGTTGTGTACATTATGAGTGAACATCAGAGATATTCATCACTTTATGGCTGAATGAGAACAGATAAAAGACAAAATGGCCCAATTCAAAAGTCACAAGACATTGTGCGTGCCTGTACATTGTTGTCAAACAGCTTATGTGGCTGAATATATTTATTATGGTTTATGAAACAACGCTGTTTGCAATTTTAAAACAGTGCATTTTTAAAAGTTTCACTACTAAATAAACTGTACTGATGATAACACTTTTGCGAATTTTGAAATATAACAATTTTCTCTTAAATGTGTGCTCACTCAACCATGGATTCATGTTTACCTCTTATTTTTACACATTGTTTTCCTAACTATACCATAGGGATATTTTGGCAAGAAGAAATCTTGAAACGATTCTTGGTTATGAAATTAAGGGCAATTGTTTAGGGGGGTAGTTACTTTTTCGTTCGGTTTATATGACCAACATAGTAACATTGTCAAAATCCTCAAAACTTACTTTGAACTCTAGCAGTTCTCTAATACCTTAATGTATTAATTAACAATAGAAGCATGTGTCAGGTTTCGGTTTCGAATTAGTTTACCTTTTGTTAAAAGGATATTTACGATTTACGTGTTCGGATTTATAACTATCCACTGGATAGTCATAACCGTGTATAAAGTCAGGCATGCAATGAGTAGAAATCACTTTTAATTTTCGCTCAATACTCGGCCATATAACATACATTAACATGACATTTTCAGACATTGCTCAATGGGCATATTAGATCACAGCAATACACATTGTATCAAACATGTCAAACATTTATCACTTGTTGCACATGTCAACAATGATACTACATCCCTTTAAGAGTGTTTGTGCTATATCTATACCGATATGTATTGTGATGGCATTATGCCAATTGTGTAATTCTTTTTCTGTTGTAGTCTATAACTTAGTAACACGATGTTGGGGGATCAAATTATGTGTTCCTTTATAACCAAAGGTTGGCGAAATATCGCCCCTTTCGACTCCCATACTGCACATTGTTTAAGAAAATGTGTAATTTGCTGTAAAAGCTATCTATTAACGTCATTATTGTTTTTCAAACGTAATATTTGAGACTTCAATCATATACCGATATTATTATGAGACTCATCTAACCGTTTCTTGAAAATATTACATTGTTTGCATTTTGTAAAATTGAGCATCTTTGTCAGATTAAATCATTGATTTTTACTACAATCCAAAATCGTTCCGAAACGCTTTTCATTACATTATAACAATCTCTTTAATTAGGGAGTCATTTGAACAATCAAAACCTATTTCATCACTCTATCACTATGACCTGATACAAACAAAATACCAGAGAAATGTGAAAGCTCCATTTGTTGTTGGTTAAATTTGACAAGGTCAATGAATCACTTCAAGCACGTTTTGCCGTTAAAGACACATTTACAAAATATGACAGGCGAAAGAGCGTGGCTTCGGTGATCTGGCTGCAATCTTCATTAACCTTTTGGTGGCTTGGGGATTCCAATAAAGCTCACGTTATATGTTTGTTTGTGTTTATTTTAAGTCTGTATGTGTGGGCCTGTGCCCCCCCCCCCCCCCCTCACACTCACACACTAATAAACATACATATACCATACACACCAACCCAACCTACGCTCCATCTCTCAATGTTGTTTTCCGCACATTTTTACATGAATACAATTGAATCATAGACCCTTAGTTTTGAAAAAACAAACACAATAACAAACATTCACAACTTCACACGCACACACACACAAACACACACGCACACACACACACACACGCACACACACACACACATACACACACACACACACATTAATATAACGTGCAAAGTGTCCTGGACCCCCTCACTAGTCCAATCCTAGATACACCACTATATCGCACTTTACACACAATGCATCGTAGGTTTTACCTGATACAATTAGAGGAAAAAACACGCTAAAAAACATATTTGACATTGTTCGTGATCTTGGTTATATTTGCGTTATATTTCAAATGCATATCCCTACAGAACAAAACGCTGACTAAATGCACGATCATAAACACAAACGTCATGATAACCCATCTTTAAATTTAAAACCATAAATATTTATAGCAACATAAATTCGTATAGTATAAAATGTTTATTTCCCTGGTAGTTAATGACAGAAGAATAACTAAACCATCATACCAAATAAATATTCAGTAAAATGATAAGGATGGAATCCGATGAACAATAAATATTAAAATGATCCATTATAACTGTATAATTTAAACGAAAATCACTTGGAGCTTCCCCATTTCGCTTGTACCTTGTTGTTTGGCTTATACACTTAGCAATTGTATGACGCACCTCAGGACCACCGGGAATAGTGCGTCATGGTTGGGTCATTTACCACAAATATTGTTGACGCAGGTACCGTCAAGGCAACCCTTGGTCCGTCACATCATGACGAAAGAGGTGCGTCATTGTCAGTCAGTTTGCCCATTATAGTTCATCAAAATCAAGAGATGGTGCGTCACAAAAGTGATAGTATGCACCGTCATTTTAGTTGAATGGTCCGTCAAAATGTTGACACAGGGGTGCGTCATGGTATACCGAAATCCGAGTCACATAGGACCAATGACGCACCATTCCCGGGGGTCATGAGGTGCGTCACACAATTGATAAGTGTATTATGGTACTAACATAACGAAATGCGTTTTGATTTGTTACAATTTTTCCATAATTATGTATATAATATACTCAATCGTCTGTAGTATCCGAATTCGGATACTTCACCCGAACGATCGGGATAAAATCAGACTTTGATTTTGTCTGTTTTCACAAGGTACGCTTTATTCTTTTTCTACGACATTCTAACATATCATTCTCAAGAATGTTCTATAAAATTGGTATATGACTGGAGTCTCAAACATTACTTTGGGGAAAAATATAAGTTTAATGAATCACTTTAACATACATACATGTATACAAAATTGATGGGTGATTGAAGTATCAATCATTTTGTTTACATTTACCATATCTTTGCTTAAACTCCTTGAATGCCAAGCTCGCATTTTTGCGAGTTGCAATACACACAAATACTATACAGCCTTACAATTCCTGGCTCTTTATCACGTTCGATGCCTACTGTAGGTGCCAAATAGCTGCACAAATGTTGCATTGTGTAACAAGGCCATGCTGGCTTTCCTTAGTTCAACGTAAAATCTTAGTTAAATAATTCATGGGAAGCCATTAGTTACTTTGTCAAATTTATAAAATACTTAAAATACAATTAATGTAGATTTAAAAGCACAGTTTTAAAAAAGAAGAAATAAAAAAGACAGCCGAGTATGTAAACCTACACACAAATAAATACAGCAAGAATAACGTAAATTGTATCGATTTCATATAATACAAAGTAGTTCCTTGTTACCATAATCTAGTATCTTAAGCAAAACCTAAACAAATGATTTATGGAAATATACCAAAATAAATAGGAATATAAGGTCAAAGTATTTATGTTAACGATGCAAACATTCGAATACACGATAATATGACTTTATGTACAATAATGTACTTTGCTGAGCATGAATACAATAAACGTACATACCCTAACTAAATACTGTTCCCCACGGATCAAACTTCAAAGAGACTTAGTAAAATTGTCCAAATCCTCAAAATCCAATTGGAAAACTAGCAGTTCTCTCAAACCTTGTTTAGTTCGTATTAACAAAAAAAAGCATGAGATAGGTTTCGGTTTTTCAAATCTCACTTTCGTTACAAAGATATGAACGATTGAAGTTTTCAGATAATAAAATATCCGTTGGATTTTCGAAACCGTGTACAAAGTGAGTGCTGTGAGTTAGTGAATATCAATTTGCATTTTTGCTCATTACTCGGCCATATAGCATCCATATGACTTGAAATTGTTCACACAATACCCTGTAGACATAATAGATAACAACAATATACATTATATCAACCAATCATCACTTTTTGCACATGTCAACAAAGTTACTAGATCCCTTTAAGGAATAGAACAGTTTAGGTCAAACTTAGTTTTAATAACCAAAACCTGCACCACAACATTATTGCTCGAAAGGTATACACAATTACAAACGACTAAGAAAAAAGCATGTTATCATTTAAAAAGAGCCCACGTTCAAACACAGAAGGGCGCTCTTATTAAACGTATTGTTTTAACCACTTTTTTATTTTTTTATTGTGCATTTGAGGTTATGTTAAAACAATTATTAAGTAGAGAGATCTTTAACATTTATTTTAAAACCGGATATATTTTATAATTATTTTAGCTCTTTCAGAAACGATTTTGATCAAATAAAGTTTATTATATCATTAAAATTGTATGCTTTTTCAATTTTGATACTCGGTTTTGTATTACCTCACAAGTTTCATTTCTTGAAGCGCCCTCTATACAAAACTCAAGTATCTCTTTAAATTCACATTTCATACTTAAAGGTGCTCCTGGGTTCATAAAAGAAAACAAACACACGCATGTCTCACTTAGTTCCATTCTTAGTCTGCTTTAGATAATAGGATTGAGTTTGCTAAATAAATGTTTTTTTTAGTTTAATTTAGTAAGTTATAGATGCTTTCCCAGGTAACGACGTTGTACAATGTAGTAAGAAAACTAAGCGTTGCACGCTTGCGTAACAGTTCGTCATCTAAAAGAAACTTACAATGGAACCACACTAAAATGCGTTTTTTGTATGAATATGGGCCGTGAAAGTTTGCCCGAAGCTTGCACGACAAAGCGTCACTAATCTATGCGAGGTGACTTCCTAGAAACAGGTTAATTTCGATAGCTTGAAGATGTAGAGGGTAGACCGAACATCCGTAGTTAGCCTATTTTGTACAAATTACGAAGAGCTTAGTTCCAAAAGGCGCTAAATCCATTTTACCAACAAAATTCAGTAAACAAGATCAGTTTATAAGCTAGAAATCCGAATTTGAGGACAAAAAAACAAAATACGGAACTTGCTATTTTCATATGTACATGGTCATGCACAGGAAGTTGGGCAAAGATACATGCTTTTCTCCAAAGTTGACAAAAGTTGATTTAGCGCCTTTTTGAATTAAGATCTACTGACATATGACTGGGCCAGTGTGTATGTTGCACCATGTGCAATGCGTTCGCAAGTTGGCACCCCGCGTCTGATTTGCGAAGCTTAACCATGTATGCGCATCCTTGTGTGGCTGATTCATTCCCACTAATCGTCCAGAGAGCCAGTGGAGGAAAATCTAGGAGAGAAGAAAAAAAGACGAATGTTTAGTTCCCCCGGAAACCCAATTCAATAGTAAGCCCGGCGCAGACAGAGCCGACTCGATTCGATCCGACCCGACCCGACTGAAAGCCATAGTCGGCCAATTCTGTTGCGGCCGGCTTAACATTTTGAATCCGGCCCGATTGGCTTCCGACTGGCAAAATCAGAGTCGTGAGGGAACGCACACAGAGCCGATCCGACTGAAAACCAGTCGAATCGGGTCGAGACGGGCTGAAGGCACACCTACACAATATTCTGATTAAGCTGCTTGTCCCGTTTTGTGCGACTTTTTTCTTATAAATTGAAAGTTTTTAACGCTATTTTGTATTCTTTTTTCTGTAACAAAATATGAGTAAACTGAAAATGGTTCAATAGGGAGTAGGATAAGAGATAATGAACCAAGTTTGATTTTTGTTAAAAGAAAGAATATAAGGAGAATAATGGACAAACGATTAGTAGAAAATATACTCGTTCATTGGACGAGGTGTTGACAGATTCATAGAGGAAATAAAGCCCTGCAAAGATTCGGAGTTTCAAAAATGTGTATATTACTGGATGTCCATCGTGATTTCATAGAGCAATATTAAACACCCACTGCCGATGCATTCTACCCAGGTATATACATTGCGAGGAGGAGGAAGAGATAGATGGTGATGATAAGGAGAGGATGAAGAGGATGAAAAGGAGGATGGTCAGGAAGAGGTGAAGGTGGAAAGAGAGAGAGATAGAGAGGGGGAGAGAGGGGGGAGGAGGAGTGTGAGGAAGGAAAAGGTGAAAGGAGAGGAGAAGTGGGATGAGGTAAAGCTAAAGAAGGAGGAGGAAAATAATTGAAGGAAGAGGATGATGACAATGAAGAGGAAGTGAAGGAAGGGAATGAAACGAAAAAGCAGGAGGCGGAGAAGAGGGGGAGGAGAACGGGGGGCTCAAGAAGAAGAGGGGAAAAGAGAAGGTGAGAATGGGGAGGAGGAGGGTGTATGCGTGAAAGAGGGGAAAGGGGTGGAGGGGGCAAAAACAGGATGAAAGGACATGAAGAAGGGGAGGAAGCGGGGAGGTGAACGGTATCGTATGAGGAAGAGGATGATGAGGAGGACGAGCAAGCGAATGCGGGGGAAGGAAATGTGAGGGGATGAGGTTGAGGAGGGGAGGAGATGGAGGGGGGGAGAAGGAGAATGAGGGAGGAGAGTGGAGTTAGCTGCATACCTTATAATCGGTCGTGTCCATCTTTCGTCTCCTTTTGCACCTGCCTCGTTCTCATGAAGAAGACAACCAAGGCGAGAATGAGGGCTATGATTGCCGCTACTATGATGATGATGTCTGTTGCTTCTATGGCGTAACGGTGACCTGTGAGATTGGAAAACGAATGTTAATGGAAATGTAAACATTTTAGCCACACCACCAGTATTCCAGTAAGACCACTGCAATCGCTAGGTCAATATTACGCCTCTCTTTATACCTAAATTATTGTACTCCTTACTACTATTATCTACTACCTATAGTAAGAGTGATAATAATAACAAAACAAATAAGTATCTTAACAATAATTACAACTTCATTATTGATAAAAATCATAATTCAATATAATTGTACTAATACTTTTACATAATTATAACACGTATTAAAGGGATAGTTGAGTTTTGGTATAGAGGGCGCTACGCAAAATATTTGTGAGATAATGAAAAACTGAATGTCAAATTAAAAAGAGCATACAATTGTAATGACAGAATAAACTTTATTTGATCAAAATCGGTTCAGAAATGGATGAAATATCAATAAAGAAAACCTGTGTTATGTGGGTCCTCTTTTCAAAAACGTTTTTAAATAGTTGTAGATTATCTCTCTATCTAATCACTATTTTAACAAAACATAGCATGCACAATATTTAATTTTAAATGGTTGAAACCGATGCGTTTTTAGAAAGCACCCGCTTGTGTTTTAACGGCTCTTTTGAATAATAACAGGCTTTTTACTTAGTCATTTGTCATTTTGTAAGCCTATCGAGCATGGTGGGTTATAACTATTAGTTTGTTATGTAATGGTGCAGGTTTTGGTTTCTAAAATTCAGTTTGACCAAAACTGTACTCTCTTTCCAAAACTGAACTATCCCTTAAAAATGTATACAACAGATGCTAACACTCATTATCATAATACATTTTGTTTAAAGATACAGAACCGGGCCGAATGACCTGAATGCTCGTCATCAGAGCAAAATGACATTTTTTGTTTGTTTCAGTTCATATAATTGTTTATGCACATCTGATTCTTACGTGAAAGAACTTGGAGAAAGACGGTAATTTCTGAAATCTTTGAGTCGGCCGCAGCTCCCCGGGTCACCAAACACGTGAAGCTATCCCCACTCGTGACCCTACTCGTGTTCGTCTTTATCGTAACCGTCACGTCCACCTTCCCATTCTCCGGTTCCTTCTCAATCAGTATAGCGCCATCTATCGCGTCACGGTCGCTGTTGTTTTCTGCCCATATGAGTGACGCCCCCTCGCGTTCGGAGACGGAGAACGTAGCGGTGCAGTCCAGCTGGATAAGGACCGTATTGGCGGCAATGGTGTACAGGCAGAACTCGCTCCCCGTGTTGCTCCGCTGGCATTGCTCAACGCGTGGCACCGGTATCTCAGCATTACCTGATATAATGTAATTATGATAGGAAATAAATAAGAATTAATGGGTATTGTAAAGGAAATAAGTAAACGGGCAAAATCCTTATTCACGGGAACGGTAAACATGGTATACCCAATGTCGATATTAATTGCCCGACTTGCATTGCTCCACGCCTGGAATTGCTACCTCAGCATTAACTGTTAAGAAATACTGATTAAATAATAAAGATTTCAAAAAGTGTATATTTTAACACCGAACGAGAAGGAAATAATTTGATGGGCATATCTTCTTCGATGGGACGGTACACAATCAGTCATTATTATCAATATTACCCCGCTGGCATTGTTCACAGATGGAATCGGCAGCATTAACTGTTACAATTTAATTATGATAAGAAATACTAGGGATATTGGAGTGTATTATCCCTGGAAATGCAATCAAAATAATGTCGATACTAAAGTATTTATATTCGTCTAATTGCGTGACCAAAGCTGTGGTAACAATAGAAACAATGTTACATTTACTGTGCCAATATCAGTAGAATCCATGAGTTCAATTAATCAATTTGGATTTCTAGCGAACAAAAGTGACAAGAGATCAATTCAACAGGTATCATGTTTTAATTCGTATGTGTAAGTGGCTTTAACCGTGATATATTTACATTGAAATTAGAGCAAAGAAAATGGGATTCCAACGGGATTCGTACCCGAGACCTCCGGATTGCTAGACCAGTGCTCTTACCGACTGAGCTTCGTCCCTGAAACCGGAGGTCTCGGGTTCGAATCCCGTTGGAATCCCATTTTCTTTACTCTTTTTCAATCACATTATATTTTTATGGTCAGTTTCTTATTATGTTTAAATTACGTAATATTTCATTACATTACTTCAAAGGATACTGTATAGTTACCTTCTCGTAAGTATCAATTCATATACCCCACAAGTATCATAGATGCTTATGTTTCTATCATTGTACGCGTTAAATTATGAATTTTCCCATGCCAATTATGTCATTTTCATTATTGTTACAGGTTGAGTATTGTTTGTCTGATATAAGCCGTGACGTTACTGTAACCAGTTGGCCGTTTGCCCACAGTATGCACTATGCACGAATGGAATGGAACAAACAGCTCTACGCCCACGCAATACCCTTCATGAGATCTAGTAATCTTTTGCACAAATTGAGAAAGGGTTAATTAAATGTGTATTTTTGTAATATGATATTTAGATCCACTGAGTCAATATGCAAGCATTCCATGTGCAATGAACGTCATATGGCCGATTAAAGGGATATTGTCCAAATCCTCAAAACTTACTTCGAACTCTAGTGGTTCCGAATCTCTCATGCCTTGTCATATTCATATTAACAAGAAAAGCACGGAACAGGATTCGGTTTTTCAAATTTCCATTTCTTTTAAAAGATATTTACAATTGAAGTGTTCAGATGTTAAACTATCTACGGGATAATTTAAGCCATGTACAAAGTAAGTGCAATGAGTTAGTGAACATCACTTTGCATTTTTGCTAATTTCTCGGCCAAAAAACATCCCAATTAACGTGAAATGTTCACACATTACTTTGTGGACATATCAGATCACACCAAAACACATTGTATTAATCGCTCATTACTTTTTGCACTTGTCAACAAAGTTACTAGATCCCTTTAATAGCCCGGTCACATATCAACGGATTGCGTAAAAGGACGTCAAACGGAGAGCTAAATTTTTCATCCGTTCGTAACCGTTTGTATACGTTTCGTGTCCGTTCCTTGTCCGGTGATGTACGTTGTTCTATGTTTTGTACATAAAGCAATGGAGATGACTTTCATCACCGGATAATTTAATTTCGCAAATGTTCTATTCGTTGGGCATTCGTTTCCGCTATCCGTTGATATCTGACCGGGCCATAATGAGCGGAATGCGAAGTGTTGTTTCCTCACGTATATTGCTACAAATGATTCACATTTATAATTATCTCCGTTTGTGCTTTATTTACAAAAAGTTTTCATGGTAAAAAACGTATATTTGTAAGATGAAAACAACCACGCAGGAAAGAATAACTTTAAATACAAACACCTGGGCGATTGAGACAAAGTTATAATATATCCCGGTTATCTATTGTGGTTATTGTACTTCGTGTCAATATTCACGAATAGTTTGCAACCTCAAATATATTGTCAAGTCTCTATAACATATAGTAATGATCCACAATACAGTAAATAGAAAGGAAGAACAGCATGGTATGACTTATAATATTACCTCTATGTGATTAAATGAAAACTATCTGTTCCTGCATTGTTCAAGAACAATGTATTTGATATGATTATATTAATGTAGTAAATTGAGTTACCAGTGGCACCCAAAGGGATAAATATCCAGTTTGAACGCGAGTTTCGTGGGTTCCCCTCGTGTTTCGCTGTTAGTGTGGAGCCTTAGAAAAGGATGCATTTATTGTATTATTTGGCATCAAGCCCGCCTCATGGTAGTAAACAAAGGCGTGTTCCCTCATGGTTCCCGCGGTAAGGACCGGACCATGGTGTAGCTACGGGATTCTTTTGTTCAATGTGTAATGTTTTATTGATTTGTGCCCATGATTGGCATGTATTACAGACAACTTCCAATCTCAATTATACAGGATAATACTACTAGAAAGTTGTACCAAGCCTGGTATACATGACTACGCGCTTGTTTTGTCTAAAGCCCGGCGCAGACAGAGCCGACTCGACTGGTTGTCATTCCGATCGGCTCAGTTTTCAGTGCCTCGCGACACACATTTTGCCAGTCGAGAGACAGTCGGATGCCAGTTGGGGCCGATTCAACAAGATAAATCTGCTCCGACTGACCGGGCCCAACTCTAGCCTGATTGAAACCAGTCGGATCGGGTCGAGTCGGCTCTGTCTGCGCCGGGCTTAATTTGTATATTATATGTTTAATTGATTTGTCCCTATGATCGGTTTGTAACACAGCCAAGCAACATTATAGCATGGTATAGCATTATAGTAGGGTCCATGATTATAGCATGGTATAGCATTATAGTAGGGTCCATGATTATAGCATGGTATAGCATTATAGTAGGGTCCATGATTATAGCATGGTATAGCATTATAGTAGGGTCCATGATTATAGCATACGTACAAGAATAACAACAACGAGGAACTAGAATATGCGATAATGCGATTCAGGAAACTGAGACTACTTTATATTTCTTTCGAATGACAATTCGAGTATTATGTGATAATGGTACAATGCACTTGTGCAGCCATCAAAACTAGCTAGACGGAGTACGGCCCAAAATAAAATTATACAGCTACAGTATGTTGATTCTTTGTGGTCGAAAATGCTTAAAGGGGTAGTTTAGCTTTGGTAGAGAGGGCGCTGATAATCACAATTTTTGTGTGAGGTAATGAAAGATTGAGTGTTGAATTTGAGAGAACATGCAATTTTAATGGCAGAATAAATTTTATTTGGTCAAAATCGACCCAGAAACGGCTGAAATATCAATAAATATATCTGATCTAATAATTTGTTGGGGCCCAAATAATCAGATGTTTTTTCAAAACATTAAACAAATGCTTGCACTTTTTCAAAAATTTTCAAAAGCGTTTTTTAAATAGTTGTTGATGATCTCTCTATTTAATCATTGTTTCAATAAAACATCACATGTAGCATAATTTTGTAAGAAAAATTGTTGAAACCAATGCCTTTTTAGAAAGCGCCCTCTTGTGCTTTAATGGCTCTTTTGGAATGATAACGGGTTTTTTACTTAGTTGTTTGTAATTTTGTATACCTTTCGAGCATGGTGGAGTTATAACTATTAGTTTATAATGTTATACTGTCCAGGTTTGGTTACTAAAGTTCAGCCTTACCAAGACTGTACTTCCCCTTTAAACGTGGGTGTTAAATAACCACAAACTATGGTAATGTACAAGCATACGATAAGTTTAGAAATATAAACCGTGATTTAATAGAACACAAATGTGTACACATTAATAATATACTGCATTACAAATAACCATTAAAAGGATTGTCCACATTTTCAAAACTTGCTTGGAAATCAAGCGGTTCTCTCATACCTTGTCGTATTCGTATCAACAATATAACCATGGAAGATGTTTTGTTTTTCGAATTTCCCTTTCATTAAAAAGATATTTACGATTGAAGTATTCGGATTTCTGAATATCCACTGGATAGTCATAACCGTGTACAAAGTCAGTGTAATGAGTTAGTGAATATCACTTTGCATTTTCACTCATTACCGAGCCATATAACATTTATTTAACATGACATTTTCACACATTACTTGGTGGACATATCAGATCACAACAATACACATTGTTCTAACCATTAATCACTTTGGGCACTTGTCAACAAAGTTACTAGGTCCCTTTGATACATATAATGGTGCAATACACTTGTGCAACAATTAAGACTGGCAAGACGGAGTACGCCCAAAATAGAGTTATACAGCTATGTTGATTATTCGTGATCGAATATACACATGGCTTTTAAATTAAGCATGGTACTGTACAAGCATACGATACGTTTAGAAACAGTAATGTACACATGTGTACACATTACTAATATACTCCATTACAAATAACCTTTAAAGGGTCTTAATAATATTGTCCAACTCCTCAAAACTCCTCAAATTTCGTTCAAAAGATATTAACGATTGAAGTGTTCAGATAAACCTTTTACGGGATAATTCAAGCCGTGTACAAAGTAATTGCAATGACTTTGCTAAATTGTCGGCAAAAAAATCATCTAATTAACGAGAAATTACCTTGTGGACATAATTATAATATTACACCAAAATACATTTCATGAATCACTCATCACTTTTTGCACCTGTCATAAAAGTTATTAGATCCCTGTAAACACATGTTTCACAAGCAAACATATTGGTATATAAATCAGTATATAGGTAATAAACCTACTAATACAGCATAAGTGTGAGTTATAGTCAACTTTGTAAATTGTAAATTGTGTATGCATCCCAATGTCTTCTTATTATGAAACTATGTGATTTAATTCCACGTTGTTTTATACAAGAATACATCATAGTTCAGTTGTATACACACTACTAATATCAAACAACACTCGATTCAAGCTATAATAACCCAAATTACCCACACATTACATAAACAAACATGTACAGCCATATCATGGGGGAAATGGTTTTGTCTTAACATTTTCCCTTTTAACCCCAAAGTTAAAACAAAACTACATGGTAAGATAAACAGTGAAAAATATACAATGTGTAAACAGAAATATTACAATATTAATATTTATAATCACACAAATTCACATACTCGTATTTTAATGAAGTATTATTAATGTATCCACAAACATGAACACAATGAAGCAACCATTCCGATAGAGGAACACTATTCTACAATATGTTTACACTGATAATGTTCACAACATTTCAGAAGTTGCATGTTACTCACCGGCACTCAGCACGAACATAAACATGAAAATCCCGATGCAGTGGTCCATAATTATAATATTTCTTTGTTTGTATGTGTTTATAAATCATTAAATGAATAAATAAATACACAAATACGACAGGGAAGATTTCCTTCTGATCACCCGTTCCTCTTTTTATTTCTAAATCCTGTTACTGACTTCGTTTAGAACTTCACATGTGGCAATGGTGCTAGACAGACAGTAATAGTACATCCAGTCAAAGAATGGCGTAGTAATAGAAAGGGAATCAACGATACACTACCATCGTTGTTTACTTTGTTCATATTTCTTGGCCAAGGGCCAAATACTATACAGCTACCACTCCCACGCTATGGCATAACCGGATTCTATACGGAACCACAAGAGGGGGACAGCGAGGAGACAGAGAAGGCGCAATATTTCCCACCAGGGGACAATGTCAGTCGAAATTGAAATACAGCATTATGTAGTTATTTAGTGTTATTAACCCGAAAAGACATATACAGGTGGGGGCAGAGAAGGGCCAGGGAAGGGGCAAGAGTTGGCAGTGTCAGTCGAAAATAAATACGGCGTTATGATAACATTGATGTATTATACATGTACACGCGCACAGGGGTGATATTTAGTATTTTAAATTCGTACGACTCAGTGTGTTGAGTTTTGAACGTGTTATACATTTTTTGCTGGCGTATGGACAAATAATACGGCAACTTAGTAACCACGCGGAGCAAATATCTTTAAAACTAAGAATCAACACATTTTTGCACACAGGGGGTTTATCTCCCCCTCCCCCCTCCATAAAACTTCTTGCTCTCTTCCGCTACGTCACAGCCCGCGAAATAGTACAATAGCGCGTGATCGCTCCATTCATAGACCGTGTCCTCACGCTGTGGGTGAAGTCATTAGTGCGTGGAGCGCGCGCGAAGGACACATTCCTTGTGTTCATACCATTAGCCCCGGTCACATATCACCGGATAACGCAAAAGGATGCACGACGGAGAGTTACATTTTTAATCCGTTCGTATGCGTTTATTGGCCGTTCCTTGTCAGGCGGTGTACGTTTTTCTATCCGCTGGAATTTGTTGTGCATGAAGCATTGGAGACGACTTTCACCACCGGATAATTTTGACTTCGCCAATGAAATATTCGTCGGACATCCGTGCTCGCTTTATGGTGATATGTGACCGGGCATGATCGCATTTCCTCTTTCGCTTCGCAATACATAGATTTGTATTTGGGTATGTACGAGTATGTATAAAGCAGTCAACCTGTGTATAGTGACCATCTAAGGGGAATAAGAGAGGTAGCCACTATAGACAGGTTACCTCAATGCACATGTTTAATACAACTGTTCCTCTGCAGGGGATCACTTTTGTTGGCCGCTGTAGGCAGGTTTGCTGTATACTTATAGATAGGTAGCCGCTATTATTAAGAGAGAGCTAATGAGAGGGTGTAGAGGGGTGAGAGAAAGGGTAAGCGGCATAACACAACTGTATCTGAGCGAGATTGCATACCACATAATAATTATTATAAAATTGTGCATGGATGATGGATGATGGATGATGGACGATTTGTTTATTGATTTGTTTAATACATGTGTAATGTATATTCGAATAGGATAGCCCTCTATGGTCACCACATTCTGTGAGACGCGACCTGGATTTGAACCCGGGCCAACTAGTGCAAGCAATCAAAGCTCTTGCCACTATAGTCCAGTCAATATATGGCCTTGACCTCGGCAAAATTGCAACACGGGATTTTTTTTCGGAATTCTGTTCAGGAAACTCCCCTTAACAACCACAAAAAAGTCCCATGGAATCGAAGTTGCGGAAAGTGGTTTAATTTGCATAATGTGCAAATTACCCAGCTAGCCACCTGACGTCGGGCCGATGTCGGAATTTGGTTGCCGGATGTCGGCATATCGCCGTTGGCTCGAGGTTAAAATGTCCGCCAGCCCAACATCGTCACGACGTCATTTTTGTGATATATTGGCATAACGTCATTTTCCGACAATGGCCCAACATCATGTCATGAGATGATGTTGGGCCATTGTCGGAAAATGACGTTATGCCAATATATCACAAAAATGACGTCGTGACGATGTTGGGCTGGCGGACATTTTAACCTCGAGCCAACGGCGATATGCCGACATCCGGCAACCAAATTCCGACATCGGCCCGACGTCAGGTGGCTAGCTGGGTAGGTATTGTTTAAAGGTAAAACTATTAAATTAATTGTTAAAAAATATTTATATACTATATTGACGCCAGAAAAGTATGGCAACCCAATATTAGTATTATAAGGTACACGATGAACGCATACCCATACTTGTAATTACTACATAATTTGCATAATATGCAAATTAGGTTCCCCAAGAAATAAAATATTCCATATTGTTGAACAAAATAGACCATGGGTTAGGTTTGATCGAGTGGATGCAAATGATAAAGCCTTTATATTTTTAAGTTCAGATATGAAATAGGTTAGGGTGGCACTCAATCGAAACGTTAGCATGAAAGTACTTTGCATAATATGCAAATGAGCTATAGTTTGATTGGATCAATATGAAGTTATGTATTGCTTAAAATCTAGATGCACTATCATAGCCAGAATAGTGTGCACATCTAGTATCAAAAGCAGGGGCGTAGACAACGGGGGGGATGAGGGGGATGCATCCCCCCCCCCCCCCCCACCTCACAAGGTGGGGGGATGACATGTACAATCATCCCCCCCCCCCCCCCCAGGTTTTAGGGAAGGATATATTTTTGTGTGTAACTATACGAGTGAAAAAGTAAACATTAGTTGTATGCATAGGCGTACCCGGGGGGGGGGGGGGGGGGGGGGGGTTGGCGGTTCAACCCCCCCCCCCCCCCCCTTTGACCCAAACATGGCTGTAAGGGGGGGGGGGGGGGGTTGAACCCCCCTTTTCACATTTTAGCTGGTCTCGAGACTACTTTTAAGCGGTCTTGACCGTCTAAAACCTGGTCTCTACCGACTAAATCCTGGTCATAACCGACTAAAACCCGATCTCGGTACCAAAAATTGTCAAAGATCTCCGGTATCTGGTTCGAAAATTGTGAAAGTATTTGGTCTCGACTCTTTGCAACAGAACCCCCCCCCCCCCCCCCCCCCCCTCCCCCACTTATAGGGGATTTCAACTTTGAAGGTACTTGGTCTCGGGCTTGAAAATGTTGAAAGTACTTGGTCTCGACTTCGAAAATTGTTTACGGGAACCCCCCCCCCCCCCCCCCCCCCCCCCACTGAGAGGACTTCCAAGCAATTGCCTTGGTCTCAAAATATTTGGGCAGGTGGTCTCGGCCGCGAAGAAATTAGTCTTGGTCCGGTGAACTGAACGGCAAATCATCCACCCCAGGTGTAAGAACCTGTCTACGCCACTGATCAAAAGCCAATATATCATAACACACGGTGACACGTATATCAGTTCAACATAATTTGCATATAATTTGCATAATACACCGTGTCCCAGAAAAAACGAAACCGGGTTTCATGGCAGAAATTTTATGTTATAATGAATAATTTCCTTGATGATATATATATGTCTGAAAAGCTACGTGTCTCTTCTTTTATTTGATATACAACTTATGGCACATAATTCACGCATGACTGAATTAGAACGATAGAAAGTGGTGTTACCAAAATTCAATTTGCGCGCAGAAATTGCAAGTTTGGGTGAGGTTTTGGGGAGAGTTTTAAGAGTAGTAAACGTACTTATTTTGAAAAAGGACAGACACCGCATGAAAATTCATAATTTTATCTTTAATATGACACCTCATGATTAAAAAATAAATTATATATGCCAGAGAACGAATACAATGAAAACATGCTTGATTCCAGCCCAAATGAGTAACTTTCCTGTAACTTGCCTGTTTCCTGATCCCCATGTTTGTGTGAATTCACTCATGCATCAACGTCCATTGTCAGCTGCTAGTCAGGAAAGCTGAGCGACTTCTTACTCAACTTTCACTCATTCGGGCAGAAATCAGGCATGTTTTCATTGTACTCGTTCTCTGGCATAAATCATTTATTTTTTTAGCATGAGGTGTCATGTAAAAGATAAAAATATGAACTTTTATGTGGTGTTTGTCCTTTTTAAAAATAAGTACGTTTACAACTCTTAAAACTCACC
>JBAMJV010010993.1:0-11964 GCA_037951105.1 Echinarachnius parma | reverse complement strand
CCTCCTGTTCATCATTCATGCTTTTCCGGTATTCGAAATATGAGACCCACGTCCATTGTTGGTTTATTGAACGTTTTACCAATTAGGAAACACATTTTCGGCTAAACAATTTTGACACCATCGATATAGTCGGTCAAATCAAAAAAGAAAACGAGGTTTACCCTTACACAATTATGACAACATTAAGATGTCTTGGGGCGAAATATTACACTTTCTCCGCCAGAGTTGATGGTGTATAAAGCGGCAACATCACAGCAAATATGAATTTACTAATGAGATGGGAGGGGGGCAATTCTTACCCCCTAATATCGTTACTCGAAAAATGTGACCCGTATCCATTGTTGGTTTATTGGATGATTGGCCAGAAAAGAAGAAAACGGATTTCAGGCTCAACAATGAATCATGACGACAACATTCTGATTAAATTGAAAACTTAAAAACGGAAGGCGGAATGTAGTGTATCGTCCACAAAGTCCGACCTCACCAGTTTCTCCCGTATCCATTGTTGGTATATTGGACAGATTTCAGGCTAAAGTGACCACCGGCGCCGATTCCATCCGAAAACACAATGCATTGGGGAGGGGGGGGGGGGGGGGGGGGCGAGCATTGTTTGTGAACAATGCTCTGCCCCCCCCCCCCCCCCCCCCACACAATGCATTGTGTTTTCAGATGGAATCGGCGCCAGTGGGCTAAACAATACGTTATGACACGTTTCCGATTAAAATTAAAACAATTATGAAACCCATATAAACGTGAAAAGAGATACCGTCCAGAATGTCCTATATAATCTCAGCAGTTTCTTACTGTTTTCCAATCTTGTACAAATCAAATGTGAGACCAATATGAGACCCGTGTGCTTTGTTTGTAAATTTGGACACTTGGTCAACCGAAAAAGAAAACGGATTTTGTTAAGATTTCTTGAGGAAAAATATAACGCATACTCTGGGTTGGGATTAATAACGGAGGTGCTATTATAAGCAGATAAGCGGCAACAATTCAATAATCTGAACTCATTATTGAAATGGGAGGGCTGGGGCGCCCCCTATATTCTCGTTTAATACTCGAATCATGAAACCCACATCTATTGTTGGTTTCTTGGCCAATTTAAAAGAAAATTTAACGATTAAGACACCATTCAGATTTCTAAAGTTCTACTTTTAGGAGATCATATATATCCTGCGGCAGAAGATTACGCGTATAGTACTCCGAAAGATTGGAAGGTGTGAAGCTCCAGCACCACCGATTGAGATGGCACTTTGGAATCGAGGGATAAAATAATCCTCCCCTCTTATGATCTCGTTACCCGAAATACGACACCCGTATCCATCGTTGGTTAATCGGAAATTTGGCCAATTAAGAAGGAAAGGGAATGATTATGACACCATTCTGATTTCTATAGTTATAGATTTTTATACGACAACATTAGATTTCGTGTGGCAAAATATTCCACTAACTATTACAGAATTATAAGTGCTACTCGGCAACATCACAACAAAACTATTGAGATTTTTTTTATTATTATTTTTTTTTATTTTTTATTTTTTTATTTTGTTTTTAAATTTATTTCCAAACTCATGGGCGGAACACCCTATCAGCCACAGGCTGGTTTTCGTAGGGGTCCTTACAATAAAAATACATAACATAATTAAATCGTTTTACATTACAGTAATACATCTTAATACAGTTCCTACGATATCTACATTGAAAATTTCAGAACAAAACAAAAAGAACAGAATGGAGTAGAGCCTACCCCACCCCCCCCCCCCCCACAAAAAACAACAACGGTCATAACATATTTAATACAACAATTGGATGGGAGGGGGGGGGGGGCAAATATTCCCCTCTAAATTAATCTCGTTACCCGAACTACCAAACCCGTATCCATTGGCATTTTAGATGGCATTTAATTGGATGGGAGGGGGGGGGGGGGGGGCAAATATTCCCCTCTAAATTAATCTCGTTACCCGAACTACCAAACCCGTATCCATTGGTGCACAGCGGCAACAAAACACAAATCTGAACCTATACTATAGATTTTATTGAGATTGTATTGCTCATTTGGCCAATTATAAGAAGGAACTGGATTTCAAGTTCAACCATTGTATCACCAAGGAGGTGAAGTACTACCTACTTGGTGTCACCAATCAGAAAACTTCAACTTCTGCCTCAACCTCTAGTAACTTTGTTGACAAGTGCAAAACGTGATGAGTGAATAATACCAGAACGTCAATGACGTAGCGCTCATCCGGCATCTCGCAACATCAAATATCGCAAATTTCATGTGGTACACTTTTCAACTGGTCAAAAAATGAAAATTTGATGCCCTGGAAGGGACATTAAAAAAATAAATAAAACAATTAGAGTGAAAAAAATATAAATTTGACGCCCCGGAAGGGACATGGGAAACAAATAATAATAATAATAAAATAATACAAAAAAAAAAAAAATAATAAAAATAAAAATAAATAAATAAAAAAATAAATAAAAAAATAAAATTAAAACAAATTACCATAATTAATTAATGGAGACAAATTTCAAAATTCTGTGTAGAAGTTTGGTGTACCAAAGTTAGCTCTACCAGATAAAGCAAACCAAATCAAAATCGGTTGAAAAATAACGAAGAAGAAGCATTTTGAAAACTGTGGACGGACGGACGGACGGACGGACGACGGACGCCATACCATGGCATAAGCTCATCGGGCCCTTCGGGCCGGATGAGCTAAAAATGTGTATTGGTGTTATCTGATATGCCCACAAAGTAATGTGTGACAATTTACCAAATCATCATTATGAAAATGATTATTCAGCGTATAATTCGATAGAGTATATTAATTGTAGAGATGAGAAGGGGGCATTATTCGGAACCTCACTATAATCTTGTTACCAATATCCATCGTTCGTTATCTGGACGCTTGGCCAATTAGGAAAATAAAAAAGGAGTTGGACAATGTTACTAAGTCCCTTTAAGAGAAGTATCATTTTAAGGCACAGTGGTGGGTGCACGGGGTAAGTAAATAATACAGTTCCAAAAGAGACAAATAACGTAATACATAGAGTGTACCATATTTTCAAACTAACGCAATAAACATAATTTGTGTCCATTTTAAAGTGATTTTTAAACGGCCGTCATGCTTTGATACAAAACAAAGCATTTTACCTATATTTCGTTCATTATATTATACTTTTCTCTTTTTGTTTGTTTACAAATTATGATTGGTAATATAAAATATAATTTATTTCTGCAAGCTCAATCGCGAAAATCTCCATTAAAAAACAAATAGGTATTGTGTTTGGCAAAAAGAAAACACAACTCTTCAATGGATGATTTTATAGAAATGCTGTAATCCATATAGGCATATGCCATGTTTTTTAGAAAATATCATGAGAAGTATCATTTTAAGGCAGAGTGGAGGATGGCACGGGGTAACCCCTCCCTCCCCCCCCCAAGGAAATTTAAATAAATTATACAGTTCCAAACGAGACCCACACATTCAATTATTACCCCCCCCCCCCCCCCCCCCCCCCATAAGCAAAGGCAGCTACTTCGCGCTGAAGAGATGTTCTGGTCTAGTACGCCCGGGTTCGATTCTTGGTCGCGTCTATCGTATGGTGATGAAAAAAGACGGTCCCAGATGTACATAATCATAATCGATTTAACATGTCTGCATAAACCAACCAACCAGAAAAAAAAAACAATTCTGATTATAAAGAGTGCTATGAAACATTAGGTACTCAACTTTAACACTTCTACATAATGAAAACACAAACATAAACGATGTAGATTTTGGTACTTATAACTTTATTCAAATATTCGCTGCAATTCATACTGGTTACTGTTTTCTTCTTTGCCATTCATACTATACATAGCTAAATAAATATGAAAATTAATACATCGGTTGTTGATAATGATATCGATCTGATACATACATGTATTTTCTTGTTTTCTTTCTACATGTTCTATTTCAACAACTTCAATCTCACATATCGGTCAAAATTTGACGTAATAGCTTATTAATTTCGTTATTTGATTTTCCACAAAGTGGAAGCCAATGTTAAGGAGGGAGTCGCCCAGGGGTGTCGATCCTGGGGGGGCAAGGGGGGGGGGCGGTCGCCCCCCCCCCCAATGAAAATATTGGGGGGGGGCGAACATATCGTTTCGCCCCCCCCCCCCAATAATTCCGAAAATGAGGAAGAAACAAATCGAGTAATATAATGCCAAAGAGGGGAAAGACACATTTATCAATAATTAATCTTCAAAATAGCTGGTTTTTAGTTTGAAAAGGACTGTAAATCTCTTTTTTGCCGCGCACTTCGCGCGCATACAGTTTCTCATATTGCAAGTTTCATTTGGGTTGCGGGAACTCACCTTTTGAAATGTGTTGGGCAGCGTAATTTCTCAAACGCACACCTCAAACGAAGTTTATTACACCCTCATCTATAGATAGCACACCGTCACAGAAAATAAAATAATCTCGGTACATATGCGCTGAACGCAAATCAAATTGGAATATCATGTCCCCCCACATTTGAAAAAGGAGCCGATTGTCCCCCTCCCTTTGTCATTATGTATGTTTGGTTCCATACCTATACTTCATATTACGTGAAATTTCTGTCTCAGGCGTGCACCAAATCACACAATTTCACGCCCAAAAATACAAAAGCTCCCTACTGTGGGAGGGGGACACCCCCTCACACACCCCTCCCCCGCTCGGTCGCTTCGCTTCCTCGCAATGTCTCCCCTACACTTTTAAGAAATTGTTGACAACACTTGCTTAGTTTCATGGGAGCCCAATGCCCTAGACTATATCGATGGCTCTATAGTATACATGATCACGTGGATCCATCTCATGCAAGGCTCAGTCTTTTCGTCGCTATGCCCTTTAAAAATACGTTATGAGTAGGTTCACTATTAATTTTATACAATTTTAACACCCATGCTAGGAGCACATGTCTGAAATCTAAAAGCTTCCGGGGGCTCCGCCCCCTGGACCCCTATTATTGTCCCCAAATGTGGGTGCCCCCCAAAGTCAGGTCTTCGAGCCATCAAGACACTTTCAATGAGCGCATAATAAAACTTCCGGGCATGCCAATGTGGGGCTTTTAGCTTTCTCAGTGGTCACTCTGGAAATTTTTTCAAATTTCGCCCCCCCAATCTCAAAAACGGATCGACACCCCTGGAGTCGCCCCTCCCACGGTAGGGAGCGTTCGCATTTTTTGGAGTTGAAACTATGCAATCTGGTGCATACCTATAGGAAGAAAATTCGGACTTGACGCCATGTACTATTATGTGGGTAAGTGCGACATGATTCTACCGACTGTTTCATGAAGAAAATATTATTATACAATATGCACCCCCAACAAATAATTTCGCAAAGTGACATAATACAGTTCAAACATTGCACCAAATATGCCACATCATTTATGATACAATTACATGAACAACGTATACCAGACGTAGACAAGCCGAGAGGGGGAGGGTTTGATGGGAGGTGTGTGTCCACCCTTGCACGGTATGGTATGGGAGCTTTTGCATTTTTTACTTGACATAATGCAATCTGGTGCATACCTAGGGAGGACATTTGACTTGACATTAAGTAGAATCTGAATTATCATGTCTGAAGAAATACCATTTTTTAAAATCATTGGTATCGAATTAGAAATAAGCGATGATTTTTATTTTATTTGTTTTTGTTTGGGGGGGGGGGGGGCAAGAGCCCCCAACCATCCCACCAGTACGCCAGTGCCCTTTACCACCATAGCTTCGCCGCTGACTACTTCACAATCATAACCGTTAATGGGCAGTGAACAACTGCTATCATGGGGGTTTGAAGTGTACGCTTCTTGAAAATCTTCTTCGGTCTAATGCATGTCATCTTTTTAAAGGCAATGTTAGAATTGTTAGGAGAAACCACAAAAACGTGGCTAAAATCAGAGCCATAATTGCTAAAATCATGCAATATCGACCTCTTCGGTCGGATGCGCGTCATTTTAAGGAGGTACAGTAACCGCAAATGGACAAATAAGTAGAATAGTGCGTGTAATTTCGACTCCATCGATGTAGTAATGCATATCATTTATTTGTTTAAAGCTAAGTGACCACAAATTGCTCAAATAATGTAGTAGCGAAAATTTTCTACTATTTCGATGCAATGTATATATGTTTGCTGTTTGTTATTCAGATGGTAGATACTAATTGCTGAGATATAGTAATATAATTTTATACTATTTCGGTGCAATGTACGTTTTGCTTTTTTGTCTTGGAGAAGCAACCACAACATGACTAAAAAGTGCTTAATTTTTTCTATGGGATATAGAATTGTATTACGATTTTAACAATAGTAAGCCTCTGTAATACCACCCATGCATCCCTGACCAATATGCAATGGACCTATAATATTCTAAACAGATGAAATTATATTCACGTTTAACGCTTTTCTCGTTAGTATAATGATCTGGAAAAAATGTACCCTATAGCGATAGCTTCTATCCAAAGATAGTAAGCTTTGGATAGAACATGATCAATTGAAATTGTAAAGAAAAAAGCGTTTATTATTCTATTCAAAATGCCAGTGAATGAATGATACACAATTAGTTTTCTGATGGCGAATTCAAATGCTATTATAAAACAAATAAACCATTTGAAAATATATAATAATATATGCGTATTTATAAGCATTTGATAGTTTTCGAAAAAATGAAAAAACATAATCATCATAACACTGTTTCAACTATAAATGTGCGTGGTTTACGTCAACGACATTGTATATTTTGATTTGTATGTATTGATTAAAGGGATAGTTGAGTTCTGGTAGAGAGAGTACAGTTTTGGTCAAACTGAATTTTAGTATCCAAAACCTGCACCATTACATTACAAATTAATAGTTATAACTCTACCATGCTTGAAAGGAATTCAAAATTACAAACGACTAAGTAAAAAGCGTTTTATCATTCAAACAGAGCCGTTCAAACTCAAGATGGCGCTCTCTAAAAACTCATTGGTTTAAACCATTTTGAATAAAATATTGTGCATGTGAAAGTTCGTAAAAATAGTCATTAGATAGAGAAATAATCTATTAAAGCACTTCTTTTGAAAAAAATTGAAAAGAGGAAGCATTTAAATTTGTTTTGTTACGGTTGGTTCAAAATCATCTAATATATGTGGGGCCCCCTATTTATTACAAATGGTTACATTTATGGATATTTCAGCCGTTTCTGAACCGATTTTGATCAAATAAAGTTTATTCTGTCATTAAAATATTATGCTCTTTCAAATTTTACACTCAGTTTTTCATTATCTCACAAAAAAAGTATTATGTGTAGTGCCCTCTCTACCAAAACTCAACTATCCCTTTAATTAGATTAATTTAATTTACAAAAGCGCCACCAGTCTAGTGAGTCTGCTTCCCTATAATTTGTTGACAAAATTACAACTGACAATTACTGAGGACTAATCCAAACAAATATTGAATCAGATTTGTAGCCACCAAAAGAGTAACCTTGTACCAATGTCTACAAAGAAGTTTTAAATGGCAATGAAACTCATGCAAACTATTGCTTTCATAGACTTGAATTAAGAGGAATAATTTCTGAAAGTTATAGCATAATCGGGCCATAAACAGGAAAAACTATGGCTCTTTGAAGATGCTCATTTATTCATATGGGGAACTCAAATTGGCAACGCACTGTGATAAGTTTGTGGAATACACCCCATATATTTTGCACACACATTTTCCCCATTTTTACATTTCTCTGTATAGTCACACTTTCCCATTCCCATCCCCCAAACTCACGATATGTTGTGCATAAATGTATTCTACAAAACATATGTTGAACTCAAACGAAGGGTGAACATAAATTTTGAGAAAAGTTAAATTTTGTGCACAAAATGTATGGGGAGTTGTCCACAACTTTGCCATAGTGCGTTGCCAATTTGAGTCTCTCATATAAATAAATGGATATTTTCAAAGAGCCATATTTCTCTTATTTCGTGACCGATTGTGCTCAAATTAGTGTCTTATAGTGCATACAACAATTCGCCCGGATCACATTGTCCTTTCAATAATTATCGCACAGAATTATCTGTTTCATTTCACACTTTCCTGTTGGCCGGAATCATCTTGAATGGCGCAGTGGTCATGCTCAGATAAAAAACTCTTCGAAACTATTACGTTTATCAACAGAATGAAAGCGCGGATTTGAAATCAAATTCCACGTCTTCTGTCCTACCCATGTGGTGATAGCTGTAACAGTCCCAACAGAGGGCAAGTCAGGAACCTTTATAACTCCAAGGAGATTGACATCGGTGTCGGTGTCATTGCCTACGAAGCGGATCCCATCAGCCTGTTCAATCAGGCGCAGTGAAGAGTCGTTTTCTAAGACCTTTCCCAAAATTTCGCTCTGCTCCTTGAGAATGGTCAAGGATTCCATGTCGAGATTCATGGTTGTTGTATCATTCGCCATCTGCAATTGTCGCAGAGCGCCGGCAAAGCCCTCCAGGTCATGTCGGTGGCCAGCCACCATGCCGTCCAGTTTGCTGCCGTAATCGTCCCTGAGAGATCGCACATCTTCCAAGAGGGAGTCCTTCTTCTCCAAGAGCAGCGCCACTTGGTGGCCGTATGCTTCCCTGATGTCGTTTTCGATCGTCTCGAGGGTGACGCCAATCTGTTCGCGCCTCCCCTCTGTCACGGCGATCCGGTTCTCGAGCGCCATCTTCATCTCCTGGTGACGCTTGATGAACTTATCTTGTCCTGAGTCAAATTCCTGATGGGTCAAGACCTTGTGATCCTTGTGGTCGACGAGAATGCAGCGAAGGCACACCCTGCGATTGCATGAGACGCAGAATATATTTTTCACCTTTAATGTAAAGAAAAAAGAATAACCGAGAAAGCTTGATTGTGTACAGCACGTGAAAAGGTGGAGCTAATTCAAACTCTTGTGGTATTCGAACCTTATATCTCCGGACGATCCCTCGAACATGTCAAGCATCAAGCTAAGTTAATTTTTCCTTGCGGAGTATGTTCATCTACTGTCTTCTGGTTAAAGATCGGACAAGGGAAAACCTCCGTCCATTGGCATAATATTATATGGACTCAAGTGGCTCAGTCGGTAAGACATCGGTCTGACACTGTATACTACCAATGCAGACGTCGAGGTTCGAGTCCCACCACAGTAAACTTTATCGTTTTCAGTTTTCAGATTATATGTATTCAACGTGAAAAGAATCGAAATCATAACAATAACTACAAACTGTATACTATACTGTATAATTATTTGAAGAGTATTCTCGCTACCGCAAAATATAGTTGATCGCGTTGGATGATAACCTAATTTACTCAAATTATCCAAAGAAAGTCTTACTGGTATTGATGCATAGTTTTGGTTTGTAAATTAATAAATAGTTGTTTGTCATTAATATTAATATCACCTGTTTTAGATGGACGGCGCATTCGTAGACCGCCATCTTCTTGCTGTGTTCATCGATCAGTCCCTGCATCTAAATGTCACGTGATTATCATATAACTACGGCTAAATTACGTACATAGGACAGTTATCCTAAACTGTTGCAAGAAAGGCTCCTAAGTCAAAATTACGGAGTATTGATAGTAGCGGACAATTCCGTAGCCTTTGCCATGAACCTAATGTATAATCGGTAAAATAATTATCAACATAGGAGCCTATATTGCTGGTCTATAGGTGCGTTAGAATGGTAAATTATATAAAACATACACATACAATATTACAATGTTCATTTACCATGGAAAGTAAACGGGTAGCTGAAAGCGAACACACAAAAAACACATGGAATATAATTATTATTATTCGGAAAAGATTCGCTTATGTTGCTGATTGTGCCTATACAAAGACACCATTAATTAGTATCTTCTTCAAACAAACCCTATTGTACATGTGAAAAATATTATACATATTTTCGCTACAATTAACTTATTGGATCAGCTACACTTTATCAATAAATATTACATTTGCCTGAAAAGTAGATGATCTGGCAAAAGGAAGACCTATTACCTTTGAAATAAAAAATTAACAATATTTATTTTCAAGAGAGGTCTTCTTTATCGAGACCATTCTATAAAGTATGGAAACTGCTTGTCACGATATACGTTTCGTTTCCGATACTAATAGAAAACATCAGCGATACAAACGTATATATTTCGTCTTGAAAGTTAAATTCATTTCCCAAATAGGCCTAGTGGCCGTGGCGTAGCTTTAATATTTTGTTCAGAGTCGGAGGAGGGGCTGGGGACAAGAAAGGCCTTACATTTGATGAGGCAAAGGGAATTAGGATTTATTACTTAAGTGGTAGCATGGGCGAACATGTTTTTTTTAATTTGTATTATTTGTTTGACTTTGTTTATTTGGATTGAATAATTGATTTTGTATTTATTTATTTATTGATATTTGTGTGTGTGTGTTTGTTTGTTTGTGTGTGTGTGTGTGTGTGTTATATTTTACTATGTTATGCTTCTGTCCAGCACACCGGTTCCGCATCCTTCCCGGCAAGAACGTGATATTATTGCTGTATGAATTACAATTGTGCAAGTCAGAACATTTACGCGTTTTAACCAATCAGATTTGCGCATCTTGAGCACGTGATCTGACTAACAATTAATTTCAACTTACAATCGATTGTATTTATTTGTGCAACGGGGATGTGTAAAATGAGAGTAGAGAGATGTGATGTGAAACAAACTTATATGACATGGGCGTCGATCCTTACGTAATGTCGTTTGTTCAGCGGGGGATGAATTATTACATTACACGCCCCCCCCCCCCCCCCCCCCCCCCCCACCGCCCCCTTGAACAATATGTATTGTTACAGATCGACGCTTATGGAACATAATGTAAATTAAATAAAGAAAAAAAGAAAACAATAATATCGTAAAGTTAGTACTGAATAAGCCTTAAATATTTAAGCATCGTGTAGTTGCGATTGTAAAACCCTTATCAGATTGGGGCTCGGCACTTACAAGTATAACCGATACGTGTATACAAACGAAACATATTTCATCTTAGTTTACAATCATATTCAAGTTCGCAATCATTCTTCATTATGGGGGGGGGGGGGGTGGTAGTGAAATGTGTACATTACACTTCCCTCGTATCATAAGGACATTAATTCCCTACCCCATTCGGTGCCATGGATAACTCATATTTGATTTATTATTCCAAATGGAATCATACATTTAGTTCATTTTATATCGTGTCCCCTTCTCACTGATTGAAATAACGCAAGCTTTCCATAAAAACATGTTTACATTTGACCGATGATGGGGTTTGTTCCGATCACTAAGTTAGGACAACTGTACTACGTGTACGTAATTCAGTCGTAGTCACATGACAGTCACGTGACAGTTAGGACGTCCTAAAGATAGGACCCTTTCTTGCAACAAGCGTCAGAACAGAGCCCGGGGTCCCACTCAACTATATTGCTGTACACACGCGCGATAAAAAAAAACAGCGTAAAAAGGGTACTCTTTGCCGATCATGGCGCGTCACGCGCGTCACGCGTTTAGGGTGTCAAAAAGGCCAAAATCAGAAAAAAGTATATTTGTGGAGTCAAACAAATACGCGTTTAGGGTATCTTTTTCTCCTAAATTGTTTCCCGGACTTGTCTGGAGTTTGCCGGGGATTTCTCCTAAATTGTTTCCCGGACTTGTCTGGAGTTTGCCGGGATTGACAAGTACATGTACATTAGAGATTTAGGGTTGTTTTAGACATTGTTTAGGGTTAAATATTTAAGGTGGTTAAACATTTCATTATTTTTAGAGGTTTAATTGAGAGCAATTGACGTAGACCTTGTTTAGGGGTATGTTTTAGGGGGTTATACTTGTTTAAGGGGCAAAAAGGGCAAAATACTTGAATATAGGGTATAAATTTGACCAATGGATAAAACTTGTTTAGGGTGGATTTGAAAAACCAGTGGTCGCGCAAGTGTATAGTACAGTA
>JBAMJV010010992.1:0-60669 GCA_037951105.1 Echinarachnius parma | reverse complement strand
GGTATAGCCAACCGCGCAGTACATGATCCGATCCGATCCGACGACCAATTAAGGATATGAACTATAACACATGCTTCGGAATGCACGTGTTGATTAAGTTCAGATACGCAGTTGTTCGTCAGATTGGAATCGGATCGGTTTAGTGTGCGGATAGGCTAACATATACTAGACTAACATTGTTTTCTCAACAGGATATCCGCAACTCAAAATGGGACCGATCTTAGCATGTTTTGATATCTCAACTTTGTTATTTGGTATCGATCTAAATAGTTTGCAGTGACTATAAATACGGAAAATCAATTAGGGGCCTTGCAGAGACTTAAAGAGGTCAAGAACATTGTAATTCACATTTTGAAAAACAAAATACCAAGCAAAGGGGGGGGGGGGCACCGGGAACATGATATCTGAGCGAAATTCGTCTTCAAAGTCAACAAACTAACGATACACTACTCATACACCGAATAAGGGCATGGAAGACAGAAAGGCAAAGTTTAAAGATACTGTCCTCCTTTTTAAAGTCAACATACGAAAGTTGCGATATAATTGTCTTATATAAGCAACAATTACATTTAAGTGCCAATCTGAAAAGATAAGGCCTCCACAATCAGTGGCGTACCCAGGATTTGTTCAAGGGGGGTGGGGGGGGGGGGGGGGTTTGTAAAATTTTCGAAGCCGAGACCAAGTACCTTCAACATTTTCAAGGCCGAGACCAAGACCTTTGGTTGAGAATCCTCTCAGCGGGGGGGGGGGGGGGGGGGGGGGGGGGGGGGGGTGTCCGTTGAACATTTTCAAAGCCGAGTTTTATGTATGTAAAGTATAATAGACTCAGGAGCAAGGAAGGAAACTGGCTGCTGTGTTTGAGAGTCGGAATGCAAGTGTGCTTTATTCAGCATGGCGATTACATAATACAACCTGTGGTGATGGTGAAAGATGGAAGGGTGCATGTTGGGGGGTAATGATATGATGATGGGATTGGCATATGTTGCAGATTATAGAGGAATGCGGGAAATGAGAGTGGTCGTGGGAAAAGAGATGACTAGAAATGGTGATGGAAGAAATGATGCAATGAACATATACAATCAGATTTATACAACATTCATATTTACAAACACAATATCGAGACCAAGTACCTTCAAAATGTTCGAGACCGAGACCAGAGTCGGTCAAAAATGTTCAAGGCCGAGACCAAGACCATTGGCTGAGAATCCTCTCGGCGGGGGGGGGGGGGGGGGGGGGGGGTTCAGTAGAAAATATTCGAACCCGAGACCAAGAAATTTCAACATTTTCGAGGCCGAGACCGGGATTCTTCGCAATTTTTGAGGCCGAGACCAGGTTCCTTTCAAATTTTCGAGGCCAAGATCATCGCTAATGATGGTCGAGACCGCTAAAAATTGGTTTGGACCAGCTACAATTGGGAAAGGGGGGGGGGGGGGGGGGAGGTTGATCAAAATCCCCAAAACAACCATTTTTTGGTCAAAGGGGGGGGGGGGGGGTTTGAACCCCCCAAACTAGGTATGTTTTTCCTAACAAATAATAATGTTCACCTAGTAAAACAGAGAAAATCAATGTCTGATTTCCATTCCGATCGTTTGCGTGAAGCATCATCATTCGGATACTGTGGACGATCGAGTATCCGATTGCGGATATTCTTGACAACGTTCGAAAGCATCTATGAATTAAATATGAAATACTCCATAATTAAGAAGCTATTTAAAAAATCAAACCCCATTTAAGTAGTCTGTTACCATATTAAGCCAAACAACAAGGTACACAAGAAGTGTGAAAGCTCCAAACGATTTTGGTTGATTTATATAAAGTTAATTATACGGGCAGGACGAAATTGGACGCACACAAAATAGCCGATCAAAAACTGCCTGACCATACCTTTGTATTCGCTTCTATTCTACCTAATAGCTCATAATTATACAACACAAAATAGCCGATCAAAAACTGCCTGACCATAGGTTTGTAATCGCTTCTATACCTACAGTAGCTCATAATTATACAACACAAAATAGCCGATCAAAAACTGCCTGACCATACCTTTGTATTCGCTTCTATTCTACCTAGCTCATAATTATACAACACAGGTTTGCTGATCGAGAACCACGCACACAAGAGGCGAGGGATAGAGACTCGGCAAAATGAAAATATGCGGGCCCAAGGGCGATACACATTTGTATTCGTTTAAATACGTAATTTACTGGGGAATACAGTCACTGTAACAATACTGGACTCAACTTGTAATAACATTTTTGTAGAACATTTTAGGGGATCTTTAAATGTATGCCTAAATGGTGAAATATATAAAGTTCGAGCAAAATAAATATTCTTTGCTCGGAACCCAGTTCCCGTCCCTGAACATGCCTCACGGGAACCGGGGATATGCGGTCCCCATAGTGAAAGGGTTAAATTTAACACACAGGAAATATCACGGGCGATTTTTTCTTTAATTAAAAACTACTCTAAAAACCAACCGACATACAACACGCTGCAGTATCTTCATGTTTGACATTTAAAGTTAATTAAAAAAAAATAAAAAATCGTATGTACATCATAACCTACATGCACGACAAAATATTAAAATACTAACTGAAACATGATTAGCAAAACAATGAAATACTGTAATAGTTTACTTAATTAATACTTACATAATATAAGACATATTTATATGGAAGTTGAATTGACGTTAAAAGAAAACCAAACGTTAGCACAAGTGCTAGTCTGCTAGTTCAATCTATATACGATCGACAGTGTATCTCTTCATTATTAAATAAGCTTATATACTAGTTCTTAAAATGACATTGTTTACATTCTATTCAAAATGTATAACTGAAATCAAAATATGTCGAATAACCCTCAAATTAGAGCTCAGAATTATCTTTTTTTTAATGTTCCAATCATTATCCTGAAATAAACTTTGTCCAACTAGAGACTGCTTTTGTTAGGCTGGGTCACAAATGATGACTTAATTTCTGTATTGTTATAAGAATGTACAGCATAATACATGATATAATCCCCCGTGTCCCATATCAAAAGAAAATCAGAATAACATTCCATAATAATGATTACGCACTTGCATACAAACTGAACGTACCATTGTATCTGATACCATGCATGTTCTGTGGTATGCTCTTTAATACTGAGGTGACCAATGTGATACAAATCCAATAAAGCACCATACTATTCAAATAAAGACATCGAAGAATGTCGCTGTGCATCATGAATGTTAACTACGAAACATGGTCCCATACACTACAACATCAAAACCACGACAAAAGTTAAAGGAGTAGTTCAGTTTTTGTATAGAGGGCCTTCCAGAAATAATGTTGTTGTGAAGTAATGAAAAACTGAATGTCTATTGATGACATTAATACATTTTATTTGATCAAAATCGGTTCAGAAACAGCTGAAATATCAATAAATAGATCCGACCGGAATAAACCTGGGGCCCCAGGTTTTTATTCGATGATTTAAAACAACAATATATAAAATGCTTACACTTTTCAACTATTTACAAATAAGGTTTTTAAATAGTTGATGATATCTCTATTCAATCATTATTTTAACAAAACATCAACTGCACTTTTATTAAAAAAATGGTTGAAACTTGAAACCATTGCGCTTTAAAGAGCACCCACTTGTGTTGTAACGGCTCTTTTTGAATGATAACAGGCTTTATACTAAGTCGTTTGTAATTTTGTATACCTTTCGAGCATGGTGGAGTTATAAATATTAGTTTGTAATGTTATGAGGCAGGTTTGGGTTACTAAAACTCAGTTTGACCAAAACTGTACTATCCCTTTAAATTGGTTCTACCAATTAATTGATTAAATTAAATCAGATGACTGTGTGAACATCCTCATTGTCAGCGTAAGGTTCAACACTCACAGATCACATTCCCTCTATTTCAATGACGTTTTGCTTTTTGATGCTATCAACGTTAACGACACATCTGAAGACATCCCATTCCTTGCGAAGCCAGCCTCGTCTGAAGATGACATCGGTAGCGATGGAGACAAGCAGAAGGGTGAAAAGGGCTATCACCATGATGAACGTACGGAAGGGGAAGAACTGAGTGGGAACTCCATCGTAGACCTCGAAGAGCGGGTAATGGATCACAGGCGGTAGATCTAAGGTGGGCTCACCCGCGGTGAGTCGGAGGAGCAGGGCGACCAGGTAGGATGCGACCGAGCCGTAGGTGTTGGATATGGGCACGTGGATGACACACACTAGCTGGGGGAAGAGGACGACGTATACGAACTCAACACACATGATCAACAGGCCGTACGTCGACTCGACAGCGAGGGCGAGAAAGCACGCTACCCCGGCGATGACGACGACGCTCAACCGCATCACCCAGATCAGTTCTCGCTCTGAGGCCTGAAATATAATTGCAGAAGAGATTATAATATATTGGTGTCGCTAGCATTAATTCGAAGATAGTCCCCTGATATTCAAGAAAGGTTAAATGGAAGCTATTTGTTCGTAAATTAATATCCAAACGTTGAGTGATTATGTGCGTAGGCTTTGGCTGCGCTTATGATTGATCGTTGGCTATATCCAACTAATGATGTGTAAAGGGAATCCCAAATATGAAACCAAAGGTTGGTGATAATATTAACATAAATTGGGTATTTTCAGCAATATGACACATCTTATCTCAATAATTGCCGAATAAGTTTGAGGAAACTGAATGTTGGTATTGCTACCTTCTTTCGTAGCATGTCCTTGTAGATATTCTTGCAGAACATCGAGCTGATGGAAAGTAAGGTTGAATCCGTGGACGACATGACGGCGGCAGAGACGGCCCCGAGGCCGATGAAGGCGACTGGAGCGGGCGTGAGGTACTGGATCACCGCGGGTAGGATGAGGCTCGGGGATCCGTACAGGTCGGTCTGGTTTAGATTGACGCTCGTCTCGCTCCAATCTATTCAAGCAACGACCAACATTATTTTTTTATCATGAGTAAAAGAACAAGACATGTAGCTTGAGAGCGGCGAATTATCACTCCGTCATATATATTTACATCAAGAATTAGGGAATAATACAAAATAATTAACCCACTTAAATTGGTCGATTGTAGACCGTATATACACAGAATAAGGAGGTCTGTTGAATTGCTCTTAAATCATGTGTATGTATTTGTGCACATTCTCCAGATTTGTGCTAACATGTATCTTACTTATCAATTTATTGTAGATGTCAGGCGTGGCCGAACATGGGGGCGTTCATATGAGAGTGGTCTTAAGAGAGACGTCATATCATGAGTCTTGCGCTCACGCACGATTCTGCCTGGTACTATGGCGTTGTGCTGCAATGACTGCCCTGTGCATTAAATGTGCGTGTTTGATGACAATCTTTAGCAACTGCCTGCAAGATTATTATATTTCCCATTGTGTTAATTATACGCTATGTCCCCGTAGTGAATGGGTAAGAACTATATTCCCAAGACTCCAATGAGACTTTAACTTACTTGTGCTGGCCCCTATCACGCCGATCAGATATGCCGGTATCACAGCGACGAGTACACCAAGAGCGGCCACAATAGTTGAGTATTTAGCCACTGTGGTTGATTTGGCAGCCAATACCCGCTGGTAGAAGACCTGCCACGGTATACATCCAAGGAGCTAAGAAATAAACCAGAAAAAAAAACAATTGTCCATGACAGTTGATATTAATTGCTGTATTTGCTACGAACATTCCAGTATTATTGTTATGATTAGAAATGTCACGATGTATCCACCGACTTCATCAAGAGCTAACAAGAATCGGAAACAAGAAACAACCTCAACCCTAACGCTAACCCTAACGATAATACTAAAGCTAAACCTAACCATAACCTTAACTTAAAAGGAAACCTTTGCGGTAAACCATCAGAAAATGATCTAATTCCCTTCATTGTAATTGACATTGTAACATTTGAACGATGCATTTTGGAATAAACTTAAGAAGGTAGATTATTAAAAAAAATGATTTTGGCCAGAGTGACACAAACAATAATTCAGCATCGAAATGCATGTCGAATTTTACTGGTAAAATGATGATTCGTAATTTTTTTTTCCAGATGCGATACTGTTTATGAGGATTAGACGCTTATTAGGAGAAACCCTCACCTATTCAGGCAACATATACAAATGTAGGGGCAAACCAGCCATGCCAGCTTATTTTTGTTAAAAACAGGAATGATGTCGTGGGGCAAACAACCTCAGCCCCTCTGGAAAAAGAAGGACTGTAGTCTTATGCCCCTCCCGTCCCCACTACCCCACCACCCTTCCTTCCCTGAGTTGTACGCCTATTAAAATGTACAACTTTCATGAATATCTCGACAAAAACGTAGGTCTGTAATCATACTCACAAAGAGAAGTGCTAGATCAATCCATATCCAGACGAACTTGTTGTCCCACTGTCCAGTCCATTGAGCCTGCGTCTCACTTATCGGATCCACGGCCGGGTTGGTGATGGCGAATGGGACGCATAGCCACTAGACAAAAATATTGAACGTACATATCATTCTTATGATGATAATAACTATTAATACACGTACTATAAACTAATACGAGTATTACCTTCTGGCGTCACACAAACGAGAGCGACGATGTCGTAAAAAGCCCTCTGCAGACAGAGCCGACTCGATCGACCCGATTCGACTAGTTTTCATTCGGATCGGCTTAGTTTTCAGTGCCTCGCGACACACATGTTGCCAGTCGAGAGACAGTCGGATGCCAGTTGGGGCCGATTCAACACGATGAATCGGATCCAACCAACCGGGCCCGACTCTAGCCTGATTGAAACCAGTCGGTTATATTCTGGCAAAATCAAATAATATTCGGGAAAAGTAATCAAAAACACATCATTTTGGGGCGGTAAAATCGGGACAAACTTATTTGTTTTGCTTGTCAAGCAATAATGGGGAAGATGGTATTTGGGTAAAAGACCTCATTCCCCGGGGGAAAAGGGTGCTCCTACACCATTTTTAGTACTTAACATTTGCTTATATTTAGAGGCTTTTTATCGCAACGACCGGATTACTTCTCACGTCCGAATAATCACAGCAATCCAGCGATTTCGTTAGGTTTTGAAAGGCAAAGCGCCGCGAAAGTAACGCGGTCGGTAAAGCCCCGGTCACAACTCACCGTGCGTGTTTTTAGTCCGTACGTTTTTTGGGGAGGCCACGGCCGCCACGTTTTTCTGAAAACGTGGGGAGGGAGTGGCAAGAGCAGGGAGGGAGTACGTCAACGCACATCACTCGCACGGTTGCGCGAGGTGTAAGTACGTGGCCCGCACGCCACGCCTGGCCATGAGCGGTTGCGTGCATCGTACGTTGCGCACGTGGGGTGAATACTGGGGGTGAATCCGTAGCCCGACCGCAGCCCGAACGCAGCGAAAGTTCCTCGTGCATTAAAAGTGCTACGGAGTGTCTGCGTGCTCCCAAATCCGTACTGAGGCGGTAGTCACCACGTACGGATACCCAAATTTTGCCCACGTTTTTGCAAGTAGACAGCACGCACTTGCAAGTACGGATGGTTGGGACCACGGCTTAAGCGAAGAGTGCGAGAGACACGCCACCCCGTCCTCCTTGTATACTATAGATTGGTGTATAAGGTTTGTGTGCCCTGTGGATAGCAATGCAGTTCATCTTCTGTATTATTAATCGATATTAATCAATATAGACATAATTATTATCTCAAAATATGGTGTCACTAAGAGAAAGCTCCGATCAGAATAGAAGGTTTGCGTTACTCAATTAAGCAAAAACACAACATGATTTAACACCTACTTACTCTCACCTGACGACTTTATTTATTGTTATGATATTAAACTAGTTAAGAGAGTTTCTCACCAATCCGAAGAACATTATGATGAGCTGGACGACGTCGGTGTAAGCCACGGACCAGAGACCGCCGAACAACGTGTAGAACGCGGCGATGCACGACGAGATGACAACGGCCAGGACTCGGTCGATGTTCAGGATGACGCTGATAGACGAACCTGCGATTTAGTATTTGTTTAAGACATAACAACATTTATTAGCTCCATTTGCTATATCATACATTATGTTACTGGAATCCCAAACAAATCCCGGTACACAATGGACATTGAATATATTCATGTGATATTCGGACAATATCATTTGATTTGGTAATTGTACAGTTCTGGGGCCCGTTTCATGAAAGGGTCTTAATTTAAGACCGTCTTAACTGTCACGTGACTGTGCCTGATCTACGGACATACGGATGGCGTTTGTTCCGATCATAAAGGACACGGTTGGAAGTATAATAGCAAATAAGTGACAGTTAAGACGGTCTTTACTTAAGACCCTTTCATGAAACGGGGCCATAGTAGACAATTTACCCAGAGCGGTCAAGATGGCTGCGGCGTAGAGTACCTCTCCCATCAGAGCTGTGAGGAAGATGAAAGCTGCCATCCGCACCCCGTACTTAATAGCGAAGGGATCCAACATCGTTGAGTACTCCGCATCTCGCATCTTCCCGACGAAGAAAAGACCATCTTTAATGTCGAATCGAAGCAAAATAAAGAAAAGCAATTAAGCACTTGTTTTATTGTGTTAGATGCACTTATTTTTTTTAATTTTTATAATAAAGTATATATTTTTCCATGGTTGTACCTCATAACTGTTCTTGCAGAGATCGTAAGCAAATGGTAAATGGTTACTTCATTTTGAAACATTGTTTGTGTAATGAGACACAAACTTACATCAAATTTGCTACATAATTTCAATCACGCCTCATTTTAATTTTGTAATACAAAACAAAATATTCAAACTGTTCCTTTGAATAATGATAAGCGCCCACTTACTGATGATAAGACCAAACACAGTCATGATCGGTCCGACAGTCCACATCAGCCCGTAACCAGGCGTGAAAATCATCTCTGCACTTCCATTGATGAGACCACCTCCAACCCAAGATGCTGTTGAGGAAATTGTATTAAATATAACACGGTGACACTATGGTAATGACGAACTTTGAACCGGTGTGTCTTAAAACATGTTAAAGGTGCACCTGTAAAGTGTCAGATATTGCCCAAAATTATATTTGAGACTTCAATCCTATACCAAAATCATTGTAAGATATGTCTGAATGCTGTGTGAAAGTTTCATTGAAACATAAAAATCAGCATGTTGCAAAAACTTTATTTTTTTGAAATATTTTGTAAGCTGATACTGCTTTTCTGGTTACAAAAGCGGCAATTTGCGTCAGATTTTATAACTAATTACAGTGACGTTTATGACCGTCTGTAGACGCTCTTGAGCTGAATGATTATCAATGATAGATATCTTCATACTAAAGGGGCATTTGAACAAATCTAACTCTATCTTATACGTGAATCGTGATTTATTCATATAATTATCAAGAAGTTGTCAATACAATTAATTTCAATAGATTGCTTTGGAATCTGATATGCAGCAGACTAAGGTGATCCACTAACTTTTAACACTGATTCAAAAGTAATATTTGAGAATTCAATCAAGACCATACAAATATCATTGTACAACATTATTTTGAATGATACGTCATATCTTAGAAAACGAACAATTTTTACCTAATAAAAAGAGTGACAACTTAGATCTGATTTTATTCCCTATCGTTATCGCGAAGTTTCCAAAATCGGACATTTTTAACTAAAATATTTACTAACATATACACGGCAAAGTTAGAAAGCTGTTTTTATTCAAAATACAGCCGTTAGCGAAAATGGCGCCCCATGGACATCTAAAAGTTCCAACCTCTTCTTATGAGAAGTTGTGACTGTCATGATTGTTTAAAATAATGATTCGATATATGAATTTTGAATTATGAATTATGAATTATAATTTAAAAGCCAACTTGGTACTTTTTCGAAAATGTGTAGGCATTAAAATTATTTTCTTGAATTATCCATTTAATGCTGGGGCAAACCATTTGTTCCAATCGGATATTTCAGCTGTTTATGAACCGATTTGTATAAAACAAAGTTTGTGGTATCTTTAAATTCACAAACCTTTTCAAATATATATTACATTTAGTTTTTCGTTGCCTCATAAATAAGATATCAAATGTACTATCCCACCAGCACCTACCTATACTTGTGATGATACAGATCACCCATCCGAACTCGCGATCTGCCAGGAGGACCCGCTGTGATGACTCGTTGCCATGGTTACCCCTCGTCTTCCTGGCCGCCCACAGACCAACAGCTAGGATGAGGATGTAGAAGACTACCATCCCCGCTACGCCACCCCAGTGGACCGCCATCTTGCTCTAGTTGAATTATGGTGAATACAGGAATCGAGATATCAATTAAATTCCGTGATACATTTTGAGCGAATAATTTTCAACTTTAAAATACCAACTATGGGTTTAGATTAGAAGATATTCATGAAATAAGATATCACATGCAGTATATAAGAAAACTGTGCGTATCTTTTTTAGCCCCATCATCTAAAATAGACTTCTAAAGAATGGAATTAAGCAAGTGCGACTCTGCATTCGGAAATTCAATATTTGACGCTATAAATATTTTGAAAATACCCTTTTCATTTTGTTTAGCTTCCATTTAAGAGTGTAGGTCGACAAATAAAATAAGAATGAAAACGAAGTAAAAGTAATCATCTTTTAACAAGAACTTCCACCAAGAAAGTTATTATTTGTATTCCAACAAACTCACATTTGACGGGTTCACTCTTCCAAAAATTACTTGCAGAAAAGGTTGGGAATCCTTTAGCGTAATTTACAATGAGTGATTTGTTCCAATTTACAATGAGTGATTGGTTCCAATTTACAATGAGTGATTTGTTCAACAAACTACAAATTGTATTCCACTGGCAGTACAACAATTTATTGATTCGTTTCAGGACACACTACATAATTATGTCGCTTGTGATACAAGAGAAACCAATTTGCTTTGGAATCCGACTTTTCGGAGTGGAAAACAGACGAATAGTCACGAAAACCATACATAAAACCTGGACCAGCATTTAATTTCATGAAACCAATTAAATATGTGTGATGGCACTGGGCCAATAACAAACATCATATAAGACTAAAGCAGGTTAATGATACAGCACAAATACGTTATATGTTTGATAATAATGAAGTTGTATGTGGTATTCTTATTTAAGCTGGTAGTCGATGACTAAGCTTGGTGATTTGCACTTCACATTTTAACCCCGGTAAAATGTACGTGTTCTTATTGCACTATAGCCTACAAAACTATCAAAACAAAACTTTCAAGTTAAATCATAGTCTTGAATTAGATTCGATTTGAAGTTTAATCAATTTTGTCCAAGATTGGATATGAAATTATTGTATGTATATATGCATCGAGATAACCTAATTTAGAACAATACTAAATCATAGAACATTGAACAACATGAAAGAACATCCAATCATACATAGTGAGAAATTGCAAGGGATATCACTACACATAAACATGCAGCACTTTTATCTAAGGAAATAGTTAACTTGTGAGTGGAACATTCATCTTGTATTGAATTAGTTTGATTATAATTTGCACAATGAATATTAGATTACATTCTAATTGTTCAAAAATAAAATGTTTTGAGAAACCGCAAAATATTTATGAAAAATTATAAAGAATTCGCAAATGAGTACAATTCGCTTGTTATTAGTCATAGATCTAACGAACACTTACAAATAATCAGGTAATTTGACTACTACATAATAGGTCTTGCAGTAGACTTTATATTTTTCATGGAATGTTTATTTACATTGTTGAAAGCAACAAACTATCGAAGTTATCAGGGTTTGTTTCTAGCTATATTGCCATGGGACACAACATGTTAGCGTGAAAGTTTGTTGGTATAATACTGATCAAAGTACAAACAATGTGCTTAGAGTTTTAAAGGATCGAAATTCCGTATTTTAAAGGATGTTAAACAGGGATGATAAAGGATGTTATAGTCATACAAATACATATAGACAAACCTTGAGGAAGCCCTATGGGCGAAAATTCGGAAATTATGTTTTCTTACGATGTTTTCTTTAAATTTGTGTTTAATACAATATAATACAGTGATGTATAAAATATGAGTTACTAACTAATAAGGATCATATTTGACAGTTTCCAATATTACTGGGAAATACAAAGATACTACATCTTGACGAGGCAATAATTGGGTCGTTGTGACAAAGTGATACTTTGAAACCTTGTTGAATAGCGCCCGCAGACACGGGGATGAAGTCCCTTTAATCTCATACTTCGAACAAGGAACTAAAACCATATTCTCCAGTAATTTGTCCCTCCCTCTCTTCCATTATCTCCATCGCTCTCTCTTTCTCTTTATGCCACTCTTCATTTAATAGGGATACAATCCGCGCGGTGATCTCTCCTGTGATAGGTTTCTCCACTCCTCGCGGTCAAGTATACCGACCCAGGTCTTCAAGGGTGTCACCAGGTCGGATGCGCCCATTTACGGCCTTTCCTAGTTGGTCCTATATGGCTTAGATAGGGTTCGTATGGGGCAAGCAGGCTCAGCATGGATCCATTCGCTCGATGTTGTGCTCTTCCAAAAACTGATGGACAACTCTAGCGGGATGAGGACGTGCGTTATAGTCATTGAAGATGGTTTTCGGATTCCTCTCCACGTATGGCACTACAACGGGTTGGAGGATGTCACTGATGTACAGTTTTGCATTCAAGTTGCCTTTGAGGATGACCATCTCTGTACGGTCCTCATCCGTGCTGTCTCATGCCATGATACTCCCTCTGTGTCCTTGCTGCACTTCCTTGACACAAGCATCCTTGAAGTGCTTATTCCTCCTCCTCCTCCAAACATGAATTCTGCCGTCGCTGTTTTGCAGACAGAAACGGGACTCATCTGTCAAGAGTACTCGGCGCCATTGAACCCTTGTCCATCTCACATGGTTCCTTGCCCACTTGTCTTGCTTTTCTGTGTGCAAGTGTGAAAGCGGGTTTTTGCTGCTTTTCTTGATTTGATTCCTTGAGCATGGAGTCGATTTCTTATGGTTTGTGTTGACACATGGCGAGCACCTTGACCTCTGGCTTCAAGTGCAATGAACCATGCAAATCTCTATCGTGTTTGGCTGAACTTTTCTGTACAACATGACTTTTTAAATCTTTTGCACAATTTTGCAATTTTTATTTTTGCATCTTGGAACAGACAATTGAATGTGTTCAATCATGCGTAAAGTTTCACTTTGTATTCACCTACCAGGTTGAAAAACAATTACATATCCTTTAATTTGATATATAATTTATTTGTTTTCTATAAAATCTTATATGAAAAATATGAACTTGAAAAGGTGTTCACTTTCTTTTTTTGCTGAGTGTATTTTGAAAATACCATTTTCATTTTGTTTAGCTTCCATTTAAGAGTGTAGGTCGACAAATAAAATAAGAATGAAAACGAAGTAAAAGTAATCATCTTTTAACAAGAACTTCCACCAAGAAAGTTATTATTTGTATTCCAACAAACTCACATTTGACGGGTTCACTCTTCCAAAAATTACTTGCAGAAAAGGGTGGGAATCCTTTAGCGTAATTTACAACGAGTGATTGGTTCCAATTTACAATGAGTGATTGGTTCAACAAATTACAAATTGTATTCCACTGGCAGTACAACAATTTACTGATTCGTTTCAGGACACACTATATAATTATGTCGCTTGTGATACAAGAGAAACCAATTTGCCTTGGAATCCGACCTTTCGGAGTGGAAAACAGACGAATAATTACGAAAACCATACAAAAAACCTGGACCAGTACTAAATTTAATGAAACCAATTAAATATTTGTGATGGCACTGGGCCAATAACAAACCATCATTTAAGACTGGTAGCAGGTTAATGATATAGCACAAATACGTTATATGTTTGATTAATAAAGTTGTATGTGCTCATCTTATTTTAGCTGGTAGTCGATGAGTAAGCTTGGGGATTTGCAGGTCACATTTTTACATGTTTTAGCCCCGGTAAAATGTACTTTTTCTCATTGCACTCTAGCCTACATAACTGTCAAAACAAAACTTTCAAGTTAAATCATAGTCTTGAATTAGATTCGATTTGAAGTTTAATCAATTTTGTCTAAGATTGGATATGAAATTATTGTATGTATATATTATGCATCGAGACCTAATTTAGAACAATACTAAATCATAGAACATTGAACAACATGAAAGAACATTCAATCATACATAGTGAGCAATTGCAAGGGATATCACTACACATAAACATGCAGCACTTGTATCTAAGGAAATAGTTAACTTGTGAGTGGAACATTCATCTTGTATTGAATTAGTTTGATTATAATTTGTCAGCACAATGAATATTAGATTACATTCTATATTGTTCAAAAATAGAATGTTTTGAGAAACCGCAAAATATTTATGAAAAATTATAAGAACTCGCAAATGATTACAATTCGCTTGTTATTAGTCATATATTTAACGAACACTGACACATACTCAGGTAATTTGACTACTAGATAAATGGTCTTGCAGTAGACTTTATATTTTTCATGGAATTTTTATTCACATTATTGGAAACAACAAACTATCGAAGTTATCAGGGTTTGTTTCTAGCTATATTGCCATGGGACACAACATGTTAGCGTCAAAGTTTGTTGGTATAATACTGATCAAGGTACAAACAATGTGCTTAGAGTTTTAAAGGATCGGAATTTCGTATTTTAAAGGATGTTAAACAGGGATGATAAAGGATGTTATAGTCATACAAATACATATAGACAAACCTTGAGGAAGCCCTATGGGCGAAAATTCGGAAATTATGTTTTCTTACGGTGTTTTCTTTAAATTTGTGTCTAATAAAATATAATACAGTGATGTATAAAATATGAGTTACTAATTAATAAGGATCATATTTGACAGTTTCCAATATTACTGGGAAATACAAAGATACTACATCTTGACGAGGCGATAATTGGGTCGTTGTGACAAAGTGATACTTTAAAACCTTGTTGAATAGCGCCCGCAGACACGGGGATGAAGTCCCTTTAATCTCATACTTCGAACAAGGAACTAAAACCATATTCTCCAGTAATTTGTCCCTCCCTCTCTTCCATTATCTCCATCGCTCTCTCTTTCTCTTTATGCCACTCTTCATTTAATAGGGATACAATCCGCGCGGCTTTATTTGAAAGTAAAAGTGCTTTTAAAAGTGGATGAAAGGAACATCTGCTGTTAAACAATGGCGAGTAAAAAATTATACAAGCTGTGTTCTGTATAGGGCTTTTCATTCCTCGTTTGCCATCCTTTTGTACTATTGTCTTTCAGTTTCCCATGTTTTCTATGCTCAGTTTTCAATATCGAATGCTTTCATTCTATGCTCAATATTTACCGTTTTTCAGGAACACCCTCAAGAGACGCTTTTACGGACACAGATCCACCATCCACACCTCCAAACATGACGCCCCAGTCGGCAACCACTTCAACCTACCTAATCACTCCATTTCTGACATGATTCTACAGGGAATAGAATCTCTAGGTAACCGCCCGGACACACTCCGCTCCAGCAGAGAGAAGTATTGGATAAGACGTCTCTGCACCATTCATCCCCGTGGTCTCAACATCCAAGAAGGCAGTGATTAACCTTTGCATCTCTCCCCTTCATCGTCTGCACCACCATTTGTTTGTTTTCACCCCCCATATCGATACTTTACTTTGTTCCACATACTATTCATATTCTTATTTCCCATTTTATTTTCCCCATATATTCATTTTAGTTTCCTTTGAGATCACATTATATACACTGTCACCATTCATACACATAATCATGTTAGTTTATTAATATGTTATACTTTTTGCATTTAATTTCTCTCTATAGGTACACTGTCCATAGACATGGGCTTATTCATATACATCCACATTATCATCATGCACCTCTATTTTGATCATATTGTTCCACCCTCATTTGTCTCTCCACATTCCCTCTGATTACCTACCTATTTAGGCTTCCTTTTGTTCACTATCTCTTTTAAACTCCCTGTCCCATTCATTTGTCTATGTTGCTTCCCTATCATCCTTTTCACTCTCTCCTTTGAACTCGCCTATCCTATTCATCCGATCCTGCAACACACTTCACTTCACTTTCTTTGTCCGAATCCTCTCACTCCCATAGCCTACACTCATAATCCCCTATATTGTTCCTCCCCTCTAAGTGCCTCAGTGCACACCCCCACCTCATCAACTGTCTTTTGTTCACATGTATCTTTCCATTTCTTGATTTATTTCTTTGATCCTCCCTACCTCTATTCTTCTCTAAGCCTTACACTCTCATCACATTTTCTTTGACTGCAGCCACTTTAGGACCCTCCCATGCCTGTTTGACCTGATTGGTCAAGCAGTCCTGTCACTCACCCACTCACAGTTGCTTTCATTGTTTTGTGTATCCGCCTCCTTTCCTCTTTCCAGCCCCCCTTCCGTACATGTGTTTATGTTGGTATATATTCTGTGTTTTTTCTGTAGTAACTGTCATTTTGTGCCCTGACGAAGATTCTGCTAGGATCGAAAGCTAGGCTGTATACGACTCTCGTTTTTCTTCGAAGGTAAATACAGAATAGATCACTCCTTTTCATGTCCAAGGGCCCTATAGAAATTGTTATTCAGTACAAACAAACCAGTTTCTATCTTTTATTTCCCTGCCCATTCAGGGGATGTTTTAGCAGTAGTGGCGATAATATTGCTGCTTTTGTGTTGGCACTTGACGTACACAAACAAAAAAAAAGCTTTTCATCACAATATGCTTTATATCCGCTTGTTTGCTCATTTTATGAACAGCAGATGCAAGAAGGAATGTTATAATATCACCATTATTATAACGATATCTCGCTGGGAGTATGCTGTGTTGGTTGTTACGTATTAAACACGGTTAATGTTCTCTACTGCAATGTTTCGCAGTGAGAAGTAAAGACGATTCGATGTGATATTCAAAAACTCAATTGGATTAAAGGATCTTATACGGCTTGATCTTATCAATGTTACATGGATATGATATTGTGGCTCTGCATGGATCCTGATGTGTCAGCAAGGAATATGGCTGTGATTTCGCTAGGAATAGCAAAGATGTACCACAGGTAAGACATTATAATGTCAGAGGAACAGTGCAGGGGGTGTTTCACACAAATTTTAAGTTGAATTTAAATTCTAAGTTAGACTGGAAATTATAAACGGTCATTTGTAACATTAAATGCAAACATGCAAATACGTGAGTCTTAAAAATCCAATGATACTCCACGTGGCATGAAATCTACTGGATTATATAAAATAAATTGTATTTTTCCTTAAAATTATAATTATTGGATTTCAACGACTTTGGGGCCATTTTCCACAGAAACTAACGGCTTTCCATAGTGTAAGTCCAGCTTGAATTTAATTTCAACGTCAAATCTTTGTGAAACGCCCCCAGGTAGGCCATTTTAGTGACAATATAAGAGGGGCGTGATCGGAAAAGAGTTGGAGGATCGAGTACGATATGGTTGGGGTGTTTCCCAAACATGTGCGTAGGAACACACATTCCTCAGGTGGGGGGGGGGGGGGGGGGGGGGCTGAGGTCTTTTGCCCGAATGATTATCATTCCCGTTTTTACATGACAAGAAAAGAAGAAAAAGAGGTCTTCTCCTCTTTCATGCCCAAAATCATATATTTCTTATTGTTTAGTCCAAAAAAAAAACAAATTTGCCCAAATACGAGCCATTATTAACCGGGTATAAGATATTGAAAATGAATTTGCCCGAACGCAACATGAGTTTGCCCGAATATAGAATAAGTTTGCCCCGAATTATGACATGTTTTGCCCGAATCTGAGGTGATTTCGTCCCGAATCTGAGGTGATTTTTGCCCGAACATGACGACTTTTCAAAACTCCAGGGGGCTGCAGCCCCCCCCCCCCCCCCCCCGCCTCCTACGCCTATGTTCCCTAATATGCTATGGGGTGTTTTAATACAAGTTTATCGATTGTATATATCTAAACTAACGGGTTTCCATAATGTTAAGTCTAACTTAGAGTTAAAGTTCGACTTGACCCCCTGTTTGTATTATATAGGGGAGATGTGTGCTGGGCATGGAGATGCAAGTCAGGAGCGAACAAAGAAGGGGGGAGGGGGCGGTCGTGTATTTTGCTCGAATATCTTCATTCCACGTTTCCTACCTAACAAGCAAAAACAAAAAATCTTAACCACTTTGCTGCCCCCAAATTATGATTACTTATCTTACCAGAATAGAATATTACAGGATTTTTCGGAATACGAAACGTCGTGATCTTTTAGATTCCTAGTTGACCTACATTGCGAGACAAACGAAAATCACTAGCGATATTTTTTTCGATACGAAATGTTTTCTTGGAATTGGAGGTATCCTTTGAGAGTCGAATATCATCAATTTCAAACTCTCAGGGGGGTGGGGGGGGGGGGGGGGAGGGGGGCTAGTCAATGCCTTTGAGTTAAGGACAATGCTTATTGATAAACTGATGTACCAAATAAAATGAATTAAGTACGAGCAGGCTGTAGAACAAATAGGAGTTAAAGGTTACAAGGGGTGGATGTAAGAAACCACTAAAATAGCAAATTTTCTCAATTAATCTGCACGTTCAAAGCTCTCTACATTTGGATGTAAAGCATTATTCAAGCTTTACTAAACATCAATTGAAGTCATTTTAAATGTCTCTAGTCGTAATGGTCACTTCATTTCAGATATAAATCCATGAGGAACTTTTTTGTTAACTGACATTGTGTCGATAATTATCAAAATTCTTAAGAAATTTCTAGTTCCAAACAACATGTTGCCTTAATACACATTGCATTGTCATTGAAATGCCCATGACTCACGCGGCTGCTGTCTTGAACGTGACATGTTTTAATTGGGTAATGAAATTGAAAACAAACAAAAACATCGATCTTAGATGGTAAGTCAATGATAATGTAGAACTTCACACAGAATGAAACGTGACAATCAGCCATATCACACGATCACACACAAATATAAAGGAGTATAAATGGGTACTTGGTCGGGGGTTAATTAGCCTTCAGCGCCCGTTGGGCAGCTGGGCTAGTATGCTCCCCGGGGAGTTGAGACGGTGCGCAGGATAATTGTGCGGGTTTGTACCTGATGACCAAGGGTAATAATAATGCGCTTAGAAACATTATATTAACATGATTAAGCGCTATATTATAAATGTAATATATTATTAATATTATATAAAGGCCATGTTCATTCGCCTGAAGTACGGGACTTTACCTTAGTTTGGGACACGCCCTAATTAGCATACTTAGCGCTATGATCCTCACACGGGAATAGCGCTATATAAATAACCGTTATTATTATTTATTATTAGTTGCTCTTCAAATTCTAAAATATATATAATAAGAAGAGTATTGGTATTTGTGTTACTATTGTACTACTCTGTGTATGGAATATATTGAATGATACAATTAATAAGAAAGCTCGTAGTGCCAAGTTCCGTACTCCATCCTTATATTAAGAGACTAGTTCCAAAAGGTTCTAAATCCACCTCCCAAAAAAGATGTGTTAACGATATCAGTACATTAATAAGCTACGTAGTTATCTACAAATCCCAATTTTAGGACGAATAAGAGGATAAGATCACAATAATAGAACGCTTCGTTTTCATATTCACATTGGCATGTGTACACAGTTCGGCATCAAAGTAATCTGCTTTTCTCCAAAGTTGAAAAAGTGGATTTAGCGCCTTTTGGAATTAAGCTCTTCATAATACAAATACGCAAATTAGATAATACACAATGGCATTAATACCACTATATTTTATCCAAATTGCTAGAACATTAGACAATCATAGTTTTTTAAATAATTATCAGCAAACATTTCTGGGTCAAAATCTCGGCACAATTGAAAAGTCAGAAAAGTGAACAAATAAAGTATTTGCAAAACGTGAACTTTCAATGCCAATCTAAAGGACATACATATATAATCCGAAAATATGAGCACCTAATATTACTCTGCAAGAATACTGTGCTTAATTTTAATGTAGAGGTGTAATACATACGTTACCCTCAACATTTCACATGAAAGCTAGCTAGCTTTAAAGTTGGTAATGATTATTGAAGGTTGCAATCATGAAAATGAGCAGTAAAGTGTGTGTAAAACCATCAACAAATATTTGTGAACCTCGCATCTAGTCGAGGGTCCGTTAATGATATACGGCGATATGTGACTGGGCGGTAACGTAATTGTCACAATGGGTAACGTAAGTTACATTAGTGCTTTTCGGCCACCATGTTGACATTTCAATTGGCTACTCGGCTGACCCTGTACCACATATAAATGACGTATATGAATGTAACTTCAATTTTAGATAGTAATACATTATATTATACACACAATTATAAGGAATACATGGTAACGTATGTTACGTCACGTAAGTTACATCTTTGCATTCGATCGGTTAAATTGGCAACATTAAGCATGTTTAGTTGAACTTAGTTTTCATTTTCTCGTAATAACGATCTACTTCATTGGCCTTAACTCCATAATAGTTGTTCATATTACCATATTACAGTGGTTACCTATATTTTGAAATCGTAGTAACGTATGTTACACCTCTTAAATCTAACTTTTTATGCTGTCTGTTTCATATGTTCCCAGTCAAATTAATTTTGTATCTTGATGTTCAAACATGTTTTTACTTCTGTGCAATGTTCTCATCGTTAGAAAAACAACAAAATTGTACAGATATCAGCATCTAATCATATTCATTTATTTAGTATAATAACAGTAACGTATGTTTCAGTAGATTTGGCGACATATTTACAATGGGCATTAAAATTTTAAATGAAGTGGGATCATCAAAACTTTGATTACATTTAATGGAACGCTGTGCTGCTGTAATACAACCGCACTTGTTCTGCTTCCATATACTCTTATCAAACTGGAAAACTGAATAATTTTGTCTTGGCGACATGGGGTTTTAGGTAACTCTGCCATATTCTAACCCCTGTCATTTGCTTATTTCATTTTAAATCGCTTTAAAGTTATGGTAACTTTTACGAGAAGGATCCTCATCAAATAAAAGTAAAATTTTGCTGGTGTAAAGTTAAATCTCTTCATTAGAAGAGCAGGATCACTGGCGACACAATATTTCACCAATTGTGCCAGGATAGTGGTTTTGGCCCTTCTATGCTCTATTTTAGATAACATATTACGATCAGTTTTAGTTCCATAGCCATTGGAATGACGGATCTATTACTACATGTAAATACATTTGCTGGTATGGTACTGTGTCCTATTACCGGATACTTTTAGTTTGACGGCACAAAACAAACATTAGATGCATGAAATCAAAGTGGAAATTATACGAGCTCTATTTTAGATAACATATTACGATCAGTTTTAGTTCCATAGCCATTGGAATGACGGATCTATTACTACATGTAAATACATTTTGCTGGTATGGTACTGTGTCCTATTACCGGATACTTTTAGTTTGACGGCACAAAACAAACATTAGATGCATGAAATCAAAGTGGAAATTATACGAGCAGAGCTGCATAAACTCATAAATAACACATTTGATGTAAAATATCTTCAAGAATTTACCAATTTTTCTCCAAATCAACTTTCTTGTAAACCCTTCCAAAAAAGAAGCCTCTTCCCGACGCAAAATTTTGTGTTGTATTGCCGAGCGTGAATGTTTTGCATGGGAATGTCACTAGCCGTGTTCACGTCACGATGAAAGCCAATTCTTAAAGGGACAGTTCCTCTTTTGCAAGCCAAATTTCAAAAGTTGCGAGGTTATTGTCTTATAAGAAAGAAAATGTCATTTAACAGCATGCCTGAACAAATTAGGGCTTGAAATATCTTTTTCGTGGAGTTATAGACCTAAAACTAATAAACCGTCGTCCAACGTTTAATTGTGCATTATACGTGTATTCACCCGGTGAGAAAGTTCGCACACGAATTCCACGGAGTACCACATTGCTATATATGCGTGACCCCTACGTGACCCGCGCTAGATACGTGACCCGCGCACAAATAACAACGGCATAAGCGAATACTAAACAAAATAACCAAACCTCGCTTAAACTGACTACATGTAATTATATATTCTTCATTTTTTAGATCTATTTCCGTGACATACCTTTACAAATGTCGGCTTGACAAAACCTTTACAAGAATAAGTACAATATTGTTGTAATAGTATGCTAAATCAGTTAAACTCCTTTATTGACCGATATATAGTTTGATGGAGGGACGCATTCGTTTTTAATTCGTAGAATCCAAATTACAGGGCTGTTCGATCTGATTTGTTTTGTGTGTGTTACATTCATCCCCATCCGTCAACTGGAAACTGTTCAGACGTTTTGTAAAAGAGGGCCTGTCCCTTTAAGAGTTGCAATTCTTAAGAATTGCAACTCTTAAGAATTGCAAAATGTGTGTTCAAACGATGTCAATTTTTCGAGAGTTGCAATTTTTAAGAATTAAAACCGGAAGTAGGGTGCACGCCTTTCTCATTTGAGGTCACGCGCACTCACTTGACTTGTTTTCACACCGGAAGCATATCTCGGTCATGAGGTCAACCCAAACTACGAGTCTCGAAGCTGATTGTGTTCAGACGGTAAAAAAAATAGACTGCGCGCAGTCGCGCGCTCATCGCGCGCTCATTCTGCGCAAAATCTTACAAGTATCTTGTGGTTATCTTGTGGTTTGGAAACCACAAGATAACCACAAGATAACCCAGGGGTTACTAAAGTTAACCAATCACAGAGTAGTTCATACGCGTCGTCACCGGATCGAGGTCAATAAAACAAGTTCATATGCATACGTCACAATGGATCCCATTGTTCTCATAAGCGTGATAAAATCTAGGACAGTGCGCAGGAAAATAGGCGCGATAGTCTACGCACTCCATAGCCTGATGACAAAGACTGTAGAATTACAAGACAGCTCACTGGCGGTCGCGCAGCGATGTCCCTTCAAACAGAATGAAGATTCAAATCGAGCTTAAAAGAAAGTTGGGTACACCCAGGGGTTTGGGTACAGTACTGAATCTTGTTCATTTTGATTAATGAAAAAACATTTTAAAATTATTGTCGATGAGCTTTTTTTGAACAAATGTTCCCTTTGTTAGTATTAATTTAAACAAAAATAAGGATCAAAACGTACTTACTTAAACTCGGCAAATTCAGGCTAGTATGACGATTGAACATCAGCTTATCTCCAAGTTGGGTACACCTAGGGGACACATTGTTTTGCTTATTTAATTTTGTCTCTGTTTAGTTAACAATATTTAAAAATTATTGTCGATCGCGTTTTTGCGTTTAGAATTATAGCTGTGAGAAATATATTTTTTGAAATTTAAAGATCTTACCGTGTAGAGAAAAAATGGCAATGGCTACTCGCGTATTTTAATGTTAACGCGCGCTCAGTCCGCGCACTGTCTTTATTTAATTCTTTATTATTGTACGCGCATCCAAGTGCGCAAAACAAATTTCACGCGCGATATGCAAATTTGGGGTCATCAAACTTTATCACGTGTTCTTGAAGTTATTTTTAGTCAGGCGAAGTAAACATTGTTATTGTGACGTCATAATGGAAAGCCTGCGTATCAAAGTGCGTGATAATTTTGTACATCGCGCTCTGCCCATTCACTTTGTACAGGATAATTGTACAGTGGTCGGCCTTTCCATTAAGCGTCTTTGCTGATGATTGGTCAAGTATTTCTAGGTCACTACCCGATGACGTAGAGAAGTAGTACACGGGAGCTTCAAAAATCGCGTCACTCCGCCATATTGCCCATGTACAAAGTATATGGGACACGTGACATGCGCGCGTTAAGTAAGCCTTCTAGTTATACACGGGTTGGTTTGTTTATTCATACTTCTATGGGGGTGTCACTGCTGCCAGAGTGCAGCGATTTTTGCTCACCGGAAGAGCCTACAACTGGTTGCATTATGGGCTACTTGGGAACTACAGTTAACCAATCACAGAGTAGTTCAAACGCGTCGTCACGGGATCGAGGTCAATAAAACAAGTTAATATGCATACGTCACAATGGCTCTCATTGTTCTCATAAGCGTGATAAAATCTAGGACAGTGCGCAGGAAAATATGCGCGATAGTCTACGCACTCCATAGCCTGATGATTGGTCAAGTATTTCTAGGTCACTACCCGATGACGTAGAGAAGTAGTACACGGGAGCTTCAAAAATCGCGTCACTCCGCCATATTGCCCATGTACAAAGTATATGGGACACGTGACATGCGCGCGTTAAGTAAGCCTTCTAGTTATAAACGGGTTGGTTTGTTTATTCATAATTCTATGAGATAACCACAAGATTGCGCGTAGTTTGCAGTGCGCGCAATCTTGTGGTTTGGAACCATAGAAGTAATATATAAATAACTAGAAGAGAATCTACGCACTGCGCGCTAATTTTCCCATAGCCTTAACACGCAGCAAACATGGCCGGTTAGGGAAACTTCATGGACTGGCTAACATGGAATGCTGGGTATTTTGTAGTCTATGATCTAAGACCCTCGATCGCATGCTAAAAATAATCCCACCACCCATAATGGATAGCCGCCAACGAGAGAGATCTGCACAACAGCAGTGATGGCTGCCAGCCGAGGCCTCGTGAGCAGCGATCACTGATGTTACACAGACCTCTCTCGTTGGTCGCGCTATGTTCAGCATGCGATCGAGGGTCTCGATCCTAGACTAAACGCATCCCAGAATTCCATGTTAGCCAGTCCATAAGTGTTTCCAAGATTAGCGCGCAGTATGACCCCCCTGGTTTAGAAACCACAAGATAACCACGAGTTTTGCGTGTCCAAACGAGCGCTAACCACAAGAAAACCACAAGATACCTCTAAGATTGCAAACCACGAGATAACCACAAGATAACCACAAGATTGGCTTTTATCGTGTGAACGCAGCTATGGACATGCGCGCTGCCACACGTGCGCGGCAAAACGCGCGTAAAACGCCTCAGGACGCTTATTTTCTTCGGGAAATTATGAGAATTTTATGTTGAACATCCATTTATTATCCTCCGTTAATGCCGACTTTCAAATTCAACTTTCAAAATTCGTACGTTTTTTCCTATGTAAATTTGCATGTCCGGAAATACAACCCGTTCGGTAATGCCACCCCCTGCTATACGTTATACACAGCGTCGCACCTGCTTCTGTGGCGCAATTGGTTAGCGCGTTCGGCTGTTAACCGAAAGGTTGGTGGATCGAGCCCACCCAGGAGCGAATTTTATTTTTACATTTAGGAATTCTTGAAATGTTATAAAACGAAAAAAAAATAAAAATAAAACTAGCATACTACAGTAACCATGGTAACGCTCTTGAAGAAAAAATAAAATGATCATGTCATATGATCAGGCTACCAAATATGGCCCGTACTGTAATATGGCCTCCCTGTTTATCAGCTGATTAAGCGCATTAACACAGATAATTCCGCGCAGTGAACTTCTTTTGCAGGGGGGTGTCCAGGGGGGTGTCACTGCTGCTAGAGTTCCGCGATTTTTGGTCATCGAAAGGAATACCACTGCAGGTTGCATTATGGGATACTTGGGAATTACATAAACCAATCACAGAGCAGTTCATACGCGTCGTCACCAGATCGAGGTCAATAAAACAAGTTCATATGCATACGTCATCATAGATCCCATTGTTCTCAAGCGTGATACAATCTAGGACAGTGCGCAGGAAAATAGGCGCGATAGTCTACGCGCACTTCATAGCATGATGATTGGTCAAGTCTTTCTAGGTCACGACGCGATGACGTCTAGTGGTATTCCTTTTGTGCTTCAAAAATCGGTTCACTCCGCCATGTTGCCCATGTACAAAGTCTATTGGACACGTGACTTGCGCGCGTTAAGTGAGCCTTCTAGTTATAAACGGGTTGGTTTGTTTATTCATACTTCTATGGGGGTGTCACTGCTGCCAGAGTGCAGCGATTTTTGCTCACCGGAAGAGCCTACAACTGGTTGCATTATGGGCTACTTGGGAACTACAGTTAACCAATCACAGAGTAGTTCAAACGCGTCGTCACGGGATCGAGGTCAATAAAACAAGTTAATATGCATACGTCACAATGGCTCTCATTGTTCTCATAAGCGTGATGAAATCTAGGACAGTGCGCAGGAAAATAGGCGCGATAGTCTACGCACTGCATAGCATGATGATTAGTCAAGTATTTCTAGGTCACTACGCGATGACGTAGAGAAGTGGGCTACGGGAGCTTCAAAAATCGCGTCACTCCGCCATGTTGCCCATGTACAAAGTCTATGGGACACGTGACTTGCGCGCGTTAAGTGAGCCTTCTAGTTATAAACGGGTTGGTTTGTTTATTCATACTTCTATGTTCTTTTGCTTATCTATTTTCCTTTTTGGTTAAGCGCAATAAGACTCATCGCGCAAGCAAAAACCATCTGCGCGCTAAAAGTCAAGTGTGTACAAATGAATGGGTAATTTGTTTGCACAGCAGCACAGGGGAATAATTTACATCGTTTCAGAATCGGCTCCGATTCGGCAGATTTGTCAAGTTTATACAAATATTTTGTGGATAAATGTAATCTTGAAGATTTTAAGAACACTTTGATGCCACTTTTATTGGAAAAGTTTATCATTTATCATAGAAAACCTACCTTTTAAATCATGTAAAAAGGGGGCCATATTACGGCACCCTCTTTCAATGTGATTTTGTTGCGCAGTGAAATGCAAATCGCCATTACGGGACCATTACGATCGCAGTCGGTAAATAAGGCATGACATTGTTTTCATCTTCATTTGAAGTTTATTCTTGACAAATTTTGTGGTTTCTTCAAAGATATTTTTTTCAGATATCGGTTGTTAAACATTAGGGGGGCCATATTCGGACACCGCATCATACTCATATTCAGTCAAAGTTAAATGTACAATATTATTATTTTGTTTTATGCGATTTGTATTGAGGTTTTATAATAGGCCTATTGGCCTTGAATTTGATTAATTTGTGACACCTTAGGTAAATAACGTACGACAAATGTAGTCTGTAATTTCAGTACTATAAATACGGTTAATGGATTTCATATACATGTATATTGATGCATGTTATTTCATCTGTTATTGGACATACATGATTATTAATAGTATAAGACTATTCATAGGTCAATCATAATATCAACAATCAAGCATTTGAGAAACAATATTTTCGAGCACCTGTTTGCAAGCGTTTTTAAAGGTATGGTGAAATCCCGGCTTGGATTCAGGTTTATAGCTTTAAATATGTGCCTATATTGATATACCACACTCTTTTTTTTTCAAAGAAATCCTTAAGTTGGGCAAAAAAGGTAAATTTCATGCAACTTTTGTGCTTGTTTTCGCATCGGCGTTCCATGCTGCTAAAAAAGTTATTTATAGCGGAGCGGGAATGTGCGCACGTGCAACCCGGATCATGACATCACAAGCAGACCGCAACACGGAGGAACGTGCATGGTTTACATGCAGAGCCTATGACTTGCTAGTAAAACAAACTCGTTTTTGCTTGTAAATTGAGGCTTAAAGGGATAGTTGAGTTCTGGTAAGGAGAGTACAGTTTTGGTGAAACTGAATTTTAGCAACCAAAACCTGCATCATTACATTACAAACTAATAGTTATAACTAGAAAGGAACACAAAATTACAAATAACGTAGTAAAGATCTTTTCTTTTTTTTTTCAAAGATATTTATTTTCTCCATTGCTTTTTACAAACAATAACAAAATAACAATAACAAGCAATAACAAAATCAGTACATAAAATAATCTGCATGTTAACATAATTATATATAATATGATTTTACATTCCCATTTAAATAAAAATGAAAGTTTACTGTTTACATCAAATAAAGCATGAAACATGCATGCATGAAGAAAGCATAAACATAAAAAGGGGAAAATAGGAGAGAAAAAAAAAACATTCTCCCTCCCCCCCCAAAAAAAAACGAAAAAAAAAACGAAAAAAAAACACCTATACAACAAGCACTTACATACACACATACACACGCGTGCACAGACACCCACACACACATCCACAGAAAACATGCCTACATCTTGTGAGAATCTCGACCAATTATCAGCCATGTTTATTTCATTGCTTCTATTCGCCTTCCATATTTTGTTCTGCACGAATCTATTCTAAATTGTCCCACTTTCTAAAATGATATGTTAGAGTACCTCGGTCTCCAGCTAATTTCTTCTCTTCCTTTCTATTTTCTAATAATCTTTTCTTAATCTCCAAAGGTGTTGGTGGTTTATTTTTATTTTTACTGTCTATAAATATCATATATTTTATCAAAATTATTATATGATTTAATAACTGTTCCTTCCCTATGTTTAACTCAATTATCCCTACATGGATACCTTTCCAATTTATATTTTTAATCTCTACTAAATTAAATAGATTCCCACACTCTTCCCAAATTGGTTTTACTTTCTCACAAAGACAAAATAAATGCTCGTAAGTTTCTTCATATTTACCACAAAAAGAACATAAATTACTATTAACCATTTTAAATGTATATAAATGTAATTTAGTATATATAATATTTTACAGCATTTTAAATTGAAATTCTCGAAGCTAACTATTCAAAGTGCATTTTCTAAGTCTTACGAATATTGATTGTATATCTTTCCCATTGATATTATAAATCTGCTCTAAATTTCGTTCTGCATATGATTTTTCTACTCTCTTATTTAATAAAAATGCATATATCATTTTTGAAGTAATTTGATCAAAAAAATATACCCTTTCAAAAATTAAAAAGTCCATATCTAATTCCCTATCTATATTTGAGTGAGTATTTTTATTTAAAAATTGTTTCCATGAAGGAGGAATGCCAAGAAAAATACGCTGTATTTTCGTGATTTGTAAAGTATTTAAACCCTTTCTTTGAAATTCCTCATTTGCTTTTATATTGCCTTCCCCATCAATAATATGATGCAATTTATAAACATTTTTTAAAAATAATTGTTCATCAAAAGGAACATGACCATCAATATAAATAAATCTATTATTATAAATAATCTCATTCCTTTTAGATGTATCTTTTTTTAACAAAAACGTTTTCGTGGCCATCCAAACGTCCAATATATCTCTATAAAATGCCGGTAATACTAATTCAGATATACCTATGGTTGCATTATTATAAAATATCAAAATTCCTCCAGCATCTTTAGTTAAATAATTAAATACTGTTTCCATCCCATTTTTGCATCCCCCGTTAAGAGTCGCTTTACCCACATAATCCTTTGCACTAAAATAAATAAATGAAAGTCTTTTAGTCTAAGTCCACCTTTACAATAATCCAAGAAAATAACATTTCGTTAAATTTTATCTTTTCCATTCAACAAAAAGTCAAAAACCAATTTATCCAAATCTTGAAATACCCAATTCGGTACTGGTGTCAGCGCCGATACATAAATCAATTTTGACAAAATAAACGTTTTTATCAATTGGATTTTCCCCATTAAAGTTTCCACCAAGACAACAACTTTTTTATTCTAATCAGAATGTCCTTATAATTTGTTCTTTCCTGAACTTCAACATCCAAAGAAAAGTATATACCCAAAATCTTGACTATTTGTACTATTTTACCAAATGGAAGAGCAATATTTTCATTTTGAGAGGGGCCCAACAATGATATAAAAGTGTTTTCTTTATTAATTTTTAATCCAGAGTTTCTAGCAAAACTTTTAAACAGTTTTTCTACCCTTTTAAATGAGCTTGAGTCCCGAATAAAGAGAGTCATATCGTCTGCATAAAGAATTTGTTTTACTTGTACATTATTAAAAGTAAATCCTTCAATTTCAGGGTCTTTATATATTGAACGAGCTAAAATGTCAATACAAAGTACAATGTATAAACAAATATGGGGACAGGGGTCCCCCTGTCTAACACCTCTCTTAATATCAAAGTATCCAGTAGATGCGCCCCCATTAAAAACACAACTTTGAGCACTATTATATATAGTCTCCACCCATCTACAAAATGACGGTCCAAAACCAAATGTAATCAAAACCTTCTACAAAAAAGTATGTGAAACTGAAACAAAAGCCTTTTCAAAATCAATTATCATCATATATCCATGTATTTTATTAACTGATGTATGATGAATTATATCATCTATCATTCTTATCGCTTCACCTATGTTTCGACCTTTTAAATATCCCACCTGGTCTACAGAAATTAATTCATTTAAAACTTGTTTAATCCTTATAGAAAGCACTTTAGTTAAAATGTTGAAGTCTACATTCAATAAAGATATTGGTCTATAATTTTTTATGAATAAGGGATCTTTTCCTTCTTTATAAATCAAACTAATAACTGCCTGCTTTTGTGATGAGGAAAGTTCTTTCTTTTCAAAAGCTGAATTTACAGAATCTACAACTAAATTTCCTATTAATGGCCAAAACAGTATATAAAATTCGACACTTAACCCATCATTTCCCGGGGATTTATTACATGCCATTTCTTTCATGGCTGCAACACATTCTCCGTTTGTTATTTTGCCTTCACATAATGCACACAACTCTGAATTTAATTTTGGCAAGTCCTGAACAAAATCATCCACAAAAACAACTTCCCCTTCCGATTGAGCATAAAGCTGACTATAAAATGTATATATTTCCTGCATAATATTTTTTTGATCAAAACTTATATCTTCATCAATATAAAGTTTACTAATCAATGTTTTCTTTTTATTGGACTTCATTAAAAAATACCCAGTGTATCTTTCTCCACATTCATAGTGTGATGCTCTAGAACGAATTTTAATACCTTCATTTATAGAATTATAACAATCCTGTAAGTCTTTTTTTTTTCGTTCTAAGTCATCAACTTTTCCCTGGTCTATCCCATTCAACAATTAATTTTCAAACTTAAAAATATCCTTTTCTAAATTTCCAATTCTTTGTTTTCGTTGTATCGCCTTTTCTTTTGAATATTTTCTACTAACATTTCTAATTTTCATTTTCAAAAAATCCCATAAAACTCGTTTATCTTCTATTTCTATTCAACATTCTTCTTTTAATTTAATAATTTCCTCTTTAATACAATTAATATATTCATTATCTTGACATAAACTATTATTCAATTTCCAATAGGATCCCTGAAACTTAAATGAATACCTTAACTTATCATAAAATTGCAATTGAATGGCTGAATGATCTGGAGCTATAGAAGGTATTATATCACATTTTAATACAACATGTTCTATCCGCTTAGAAACCAACCAATAATCTAATCTACTTTGCATAAATGGATTAACTTGCCTATATGTGAACTGTTTCTTTAATCCATTCCTTACCCTCCAAACATCAATCAATTCAAATCTATCTAAAAATTGTTCAAATAAAATGTTAAATCGAGACTGAACATTGTGTTTACTACTTCCAAAATAATCTAAATCTTTATTTTAAATAATATTAAAATCTCCCCCAATAATTATCGCATTATTTTCAATATTCATTTCTTTTACTATTTTTTCAAATATTCAATCTTTTCTAATTCCCTTCCTATTACTGGCAAATAAACATTAGCCATTATCAATTTCATCCCCTGAATAATGCATTCCATTATAACATATCTACCATTATTATCTGAAATAACATTGAACACCTGAATATCTAATTTATAATCTATCAAAATAAGCACCCCTTTACTATGGTTTGTCCCATCATGAACTCCCATTCCATAGCAATTTCCAAGTCTCCTCAACTTCAATTGTACTGTATGTTTCCTGTAAAAAAACAATATCTACACCTTTATCTTTACACCACGTACACATTTTTGCCCTCTTTGACTGTTCTCGAATTCCTTTAACATTCAAAGAAAGAAGATTACATTTAACAAAAATATCTTTACCTTCCATAACTACATATTAATATACATATATATATATATATTCATGTATTAGTTCCTCCATGTATAAGCTTCTAACAAACGGGCTGGCATAAGCAGGCTCAAGAATATATAAATGACTCCACAAATCAGCATACTGGTCGAGATCCCCAACTACGTAGGCAATGCAATTAACACTTACACCCAGCACACATAGTAACTTAACTAAAAATAATTGTAATATATATACACTAAACATTCCTCCTCTGTGAGGTCTCTATGAGGTCTCCTCCTCCTCCTTACTATATAACACATGTAAATTAAACGCATTCATAAACATTTTCTCATATATGCGCTGAAATATTCCTAAGGTGGAGAAAAAAAAAAAAAAAAAAAAAAAAAAGAAAGGAAAATTCAAATTCAAATTATGTTTCATTAAATTTCAATAAAAAATGAACATTTATCCTTCTATACAAAAATTAAATAAGTATTTCATAATCTCGTTTTCTTCCATTTCTAAATAATTCAAATTCCAATTATGTTTCATTAAATTTAAATTCAAGAGTTAACATTTATCATTCTACAGAAAGATTCAATAAGTAGTATTTCAAAATCTTTTTTTCTTCCATTACTAGGAAAAAAAAAAAAAAACCTAACACCTAAAACATTTCTTATAATTTCTCATTAAAATTCAAAAAGAAAGATTCGCCCAAATCTATCTTCCCTCTCCCCCATTTTCTAATCCCAGAACCATACAACACAAAATTACCCAAACATGCTAGAGAATCGTTTTTAACATCATTCTCATCGTGATCATCATTTTGTATCAATACTTTCACATTATTAACACCACACATTCATTATTGTTTATCACCTGACTTAGTAATTACAGTACATGCCGATGCAGTGTTATATTTTGGTATAGTACATGGCAATATTACACCCCTAGCCTGCAAGCTGGGGCAATTGTTTAAAATAAAAATGTACGTACCATACCCTGCGGCGTTTATTTTTTCCGCAATATATACGCGGCAGTTTTCCTCAAAAACACATGAAAGCACCGGCGCCGATTCCATCCGAAAACACAATGCATTGGGGGGGGGGGGGGGGGGGGGGGGGGGGGGGGCGAGCATTGTTTGTGAACAATGCTCTGCCCCCCCCCCCCCCCCCCCCCAATGCATTGTGTTTTCGGATGGAATCGGCGCGCCTGCATGAAAGCGCGCTGATAAGCCAAGACCAGCTCGCGTGCGTTGATTTACACGCAAGCCTATAGCCATTTTCTCAATCAAACCAGGGATCTGGGAGTCCTGTTTCCATAATAAAACCGTGGTTTCACGGGGGTTTCACACACCATGATTACTGTGAGTGTAATATATCTACACCTAAATTACTTTTCCTAGTTACATCGTCGTGGTCGTAGTCCACATTAAGATCGGCCACTCATGGGCGTCGATCTGCCCGGAAAACACAATACATTGGTGGGGCGAGCTATTGTTCACAAACAATGCTCGACCCCAATGCATTGTGCTCTCCGAACAGATCGACGCCCCTGCGGGCCACTAATTAATGGTCACCCTTGCCCTTGAACTTAGCTAATAGCTAGATCAATATCACAAAGTCCAGCGTTTGATGCATAAAAATATACATTACTACAGCAGCGGCGCTAGTCTTGGCTTACCAGCGCGCTTTTAGCCGGAGCGGGCCGACTGCTTTCTTAGCAACCGGCGCTGGATCACAAATTGTTCGCTTCCCTGACATTGTTAAGAGCCATTATCCATGGCAACACATAATTATAACATCACACTTTGGTACTATCATACCATCGTCTATATATGTGGGTACTATGAAGTATCCGACTAATCGACCCCCATTACGTTGGCCGTGATTGAATTCCTTTATTGTATCGTGTTTGTACAAAGAATACATTCATTGTTGCCTTAAGCTCTTAAGAATGACATACGTTTGCGGATTTATTGTCAGTGGTTCGGTGACCCCCAAATTTGAGTTTAGCCACTGGATATTATCATTTACTCAACAATTATAATTTTGACTAATTTCAAACAATTACATATTTTAAAGGGATCTAGTACCGTAACGGCGGCGTTTATTTTTTCCGCAATACATACGCGGCAGTTTTCCTCAAAAACTCGTAAAAGCGCGCTGATAAGCCAAGACGCCTAGCCATTTTCTCAATCAAACCAGGGATCTGGGAGTCCTGTTTCCGTAATAAAATCGTTGTTTCACGGGGGTTTCACACACCATGGTTACTGTGAGTGTGATGTATCTACACCTAAATGACTTTTCCTATATAGTTGCACCGTCGTGGTCGTAGTCCACATCGAGATCAGCCACTAATTAATGGTCACTCTTGCCCTTGAACTTAGCTAATAGCTAGATCAATATCACAAAGTCGCAGCGTTTGATGCATACAAAATATGTACGTTACTACAGCAGCGGCGCTAGTCTTGGCTTACCATCGCGCTTTTAGCCGGAGCGAGCCGACTGCTTTCTTAGCAACGGCGCTGGATCACAAATTATTCGCTTGCCTGACATTGTTAAGAGCCATTATATATACCCATGGCAATAAATAGTTGTAACATCACACTTCGGTACTATCATACCATCGTCTGTATATGTGGGTACTATGAAGTATCCGACTAGTCGACCCCTATTACGTTGGCCGTGATTGAATTCCTTTGTTCAATCGTGTTTGTACAACGAATACATTCGTTGTTGCCATGTCGAACAAGCTTTTAAGAATGACATACGTTTGCGGAATTTATTGTCAGTGGTTCGGTGACCCCAAATTTTAGTTTAGCCACTGAACATTATCATTTACTCATATATAACGAGTGTTTCTGTGAGCGAGTGAAACGGATTTTGACAGTCAGATGATAAAACTGTTGTTAAATTTGTTGTCGGGAAAATCACGGCACATTCCTACAGATCATGTTATCATTAAAAAAGAGCCGTTCAAACGTAAGAGGGCGCTCTCTAAACACTCATCGGTTTCAACCATTTTGAATAAAATATTCTGCATGTGATGTTTTGTTGAAATAGTGATTAGATAGAGAAATAACCAACAACTATTTAAATACCTATTTTGTAACTTTTTGAAAAGAGGAAGCATTTAAAAAAACCTTTTCTAAAAATCTGAATCCTTTTGGAATACTCACCTTATTATCATTATATAGGCATAGCAGCTAGGCTGGGGCTGCAGCCCGTCCCAGCCCCCCGCTTCCTACGCCTAAGATTATAATGATATTACACTTCGCTCTAGTACAGTATAACCATTGAAGTATACCACTAACGTAGTGTTATACTTCAATGAGTATAACGCACAAAATTGTTCATACATCAAGTTCATCATAAAAAGCCAAGTAACTTGGTCAGCAGATGGCGCTATACTTCATTTTTTTATTTCGTTGCATTAACACAACGACATCCATGCATGCAGCAGCGCATTGCATTGTCTCTATTTCCTTTGTGCAGTCAGTTGCCACTGTATTTTACCTAGTATAATTACTACAGTATCAACACAAACCATTTTCACTAAAAAATATGTATGAATTGACATTCATGAAGACAGAAATTGCATTGTGTGTAGAAAAACTAAGTGTACTTGGAAGAGCACGTAGTTTTAAAGATAATTCAAACTTGATTTGATTAAAAATCGGTTCAGAAACAGCTAAAAATAGATACATAATATTCCGATTGGAATAAAATGTGGGTCCCACACTTATTCAATAGTTTAAAGGTGCAACTGTAAAGTGTCAGATATTGTCCAAAATGACATTTGAGACTTCAATCCTATACCAACATCACTGTAAGATATGTCTAAATGATGTGTAAAAGTTTCATTGAAAAAGGACACTGCTTTCCTGGTTAAAAAAACGAAAATTTGCGTCAGCTTTTACAACTAATTACAGTATGATGTTTATGACCGTCTGTAGACGCTCTTGAGCTGAATGATTATTAATGATAGATATCTTCATACTAAAGGGGCATTTGAAAAAAATCTAACCCTATTTTATTCATCACTTACCACAATCCAAACAACACGGTAGAAGAGAAATGTAGAAGCTCAAAGTAATTTGTTTGGAGTTAGACACTTTACAGGTGCACCTTTAAGAACAATATTTTGAGCAATATGTATTTCACGTATATAGTCGTGTGTAAGTTCGTCTGCCTTTCGGGTATGGTGGAGTTATAACTATTAGTTTGTAACGGTTTTGGTTACTAAAATTCAGTTTGAACATAACCATTCTATCCCTTAAAAGGGGTAGTTCAGTTTTGGTATAGAGGTGGAAAATCACGGCACATTCCTACAGATCATGTTATCATTCAAAAAGAGCCGTTCAAACGTAAGAGGGCGCTCTCTAAACACTCATCGGTTTCAACCATTTTGAATAAAATATTCTGCATGTGATGTTTTGTTGAAATAGTGATTAGATAGAGAAATAACCAACACCTATTTAAATACCTATTTTGTAACTTTTTGAAAAGAGGAAGCATTTTAAAAAAATGTTTAACGGCTGGTTCTAAATTCTCTAATAAACCTGGGGCCCCAGCTTTATTACAAATTGTTATATTTATGGATATTTCAGCCGTCTCTGAACCGATTTTGATCAAACAAAGATGATTTTATTATTTTAAATATTATGCTCTTTCAAATTTAACACTCAGTTTTTCATTAACTCACAAAAAAAATAAGTAGTCTAGCGCCCTCTCTACCAAAACTCAACTATCCCTTTAACTGACAATTCCCAAGAAATGAATTATAGCAACTTGCAGCAACACATCTGAGTGTAGATCGTCCATGATATAAACTTTAACAAATGTTTGCAAAAATTGAAAAAAATCGAAATAATATCTCTCGGTCAACGTGAGTACTGCACTCAGCGTGTACGTCTATGACCGAGCTATACTGCGATTGCCTGCTTGTGACGTCACAAAGATGATGTCATTTTTCTTCGCCCGGACTCAATTTGTTTACGGGGATTACTAAAGTGAATTTAAAAGTTGATTTTTTTTTAAATTTTACTGGGTTTTCCGACGCGGAAAATATGTTTTCTATTAGTAATCTTCATGAAAATCTACCTTAGATACAGTAAAACACAATGTTTAGGTAGTTTTCTTGTCAGCCGGTTTTTAAAGTAAATTCAGGCAATGTGTTACCTCGAAACTTGACATGGTTTGTAAAACAAGGATATGGATAGAAATGACGATGTAATCGTGATAACCTTTTCTAAAAATCTGAATCCTTTTGGAATACTCACCTTATTATCATTATATAGGCATAGCAGCTAGGCTGGGGCTGCAGCCCCGTCCCCAGCCCCCCGCTTCCTACGCCTAAGATTATAATGATATTACTTCGCTCTAGTACAGTATAACCATTGAAGTATACCACTAACGTAGTGTTATACTTCAATGAGTATAACGCACAAAATTGTTCATACATCAAGTTCATCATAAAAAGCCAAGTAACTTGGTCAGCAGATGGCGCTATACTTCATTTTTTTATTTCGTTGCATTAACACAACGACATCCATGCATGCAGCAGCGCATTGCATTGTCTCTATTTCCTTTGTGCAGTCAGTTGCCACTGTATTTTACCTAGTATAATTACTACAGTATCAACACAAACCATTTTCACTAAAAAATATGTATGAATTGACATTCATGAAGACAGAAATTGCATTGTGTGTAGAAAAACTAAGTGTACTTGGAAGAGCACGTAGTTTTAAAGATAATTCAAACTTGATTTGATTAAAAATCGGTTCAGAAACAGCTAAAAATAGATACATAATATTCCGATTGGAATAAAATGTGGGTCCCACACTTATTCAATAGTTTAAAGGTGCAACTGTAAAGTGTCAGATATTGTCCAAAATGACATTTGAGACTTCAATCCTATACCAACATCACTGTAAGATATGTCTAAATGATGTGTAAAAGTTTCATTGAAAAAGGACACTGCTTTCCTGGTTAAAAAAACGAAAATTTGCGTCAGCTTTTACAACTAATTACAGTATGATGTTTATGACCGTCTGTAGACGCTCTTGAGCTGAATGATTATTAATGATAGATATCTTCATACTAAAGGGGCATTTGAAAAAAATCTAACCCTATTTTATTCATCACTTACCACAATCCAAACAACACGGTAGAAGAGAAATGTAGAAGCTCAAAGTAATTTGTTTGGAGTTAGACACTTTACAGGTGCACCTTTAAGAACAATATTTTGAGCAATATGTATTTCACGTATATAGTCGTGTGTAAGTTCGTCTGCCTTTCGGGTATGGTGGAGTTATAACTATTAGTTTGTAACGGTTTTGGTTACTAAAATTCAGTTTGAACATAACCATTCTATCCCTTAAAAGGGGTAGTTCAGTTTTGGTATAGAGGTGGCTTCAAGAAATAATTTTGTGTAAGGTAATAAAAAAAACTGAGGGTCAAATTTGAAAGAGCATACAATTTTAATGACATAATAAACTTTATTTGATCAAAATCGGATCAGAGACAGCTGAAATATCAATAAATATATATCTGATCGGAATAAACCTGGAGCCCCTGGGTTTATTCTATAATTTCAGCATATATTATAGGTTTTCCCGGTCAATTTCGCTACTTTCTCATGCAATTTCATATAAGCAGCATTCAATTTCGTCTAATCCACGCTTGGATCGACATATCGTCATTCAAAATCGTTTTTGGTCATTCATATTGAGTAACAGAGCGACCAATTTCACACTTACGCCATTCTATTGTAAGAGATAGGCACTGATTTTCGTCAATGGGCATTCAATTTCATCTCTAGCAGTCTCGGGTGTCATTTCGGTCATTCGAATTCGCGCATAGGCAAACAAGTTCATTACATTGGCATTCAAATTAAAAATGTGCAGTGGACATGTTATTTAACATCGTGGTACATGTATGATATAGAAAGCATGATGGAAATAAAAATACAAAATGGTGAACAAAAAGTATGATACAATAACGATCACATGACAAATAACATCATGTGATGAAATTACATTATGAACTCGCATGATGATAAAGTTAAGACAAGATGATGAACGAATGAATGTAAAAATAAGAAAATACAGATTACATAATTGAACATCAAACAGATCTAGACAAATGTGACCGAGGAATAACGAAAAGTGAAGATTCAATGTTGAAAAGTACATCTAAAAATGAAAAATATAGCCTGATGAAAGAATGGTTGAGACTATGTAAGATAAAAGGTGAATGTGTGTGCGTGTGTTTATGTGAGCGTAACCAGTAACGAACCCAGGATTTGTTCAAGGGGGGGGGGGGGGGGGGGGTTATTTCTTCAGAAAAATTTTCTGTCAGCGGGGGTGGTGGTAGTCGTAGAAGATTTCCGAAGTCGACACGGCGAATTTACGACATTTTCAAGACCGAGACCAGGTCCGGTCCACAATTTTCGAGGTCGAGACCAAGACCCAGTGCTTGAGAAACCTGTGAGGGGGTTGTGTGTGTGTGTGTATGTGTGTGTGTGTGGGGGGGGGGGGGGGGGGGGGGGGGGGGGGGGTAGTCGTAGAACATTTTCAAAGCCGAGGCCTGTAATTTTCGACATTTTTTTGAACCCTCAACCCTCCCCCTAGGTACGCCTATATATAGGTTTTCCCGCTCAATTTTGCACTTTTTTCAATCGAATTCATTTAGGGTCATTCGAATTCGCACGTTGCCGCGTAATCGTTGGTATCGGTCTTCCAAATTCCGAATAAGTGCATGCGAATTCATGCATACGCACACGCTTTCGTGAATAGACACAGAAGTTCATTTATGGGCATTCGAATTCGCGAATGTGCAGCCAACTGTCAACGGCCTTTCGCGAATTCGAATGACCATTGATGAAAAGGTATGCACTTTGTGCAAATTCACTTGCTCCTACGTGATTTTGAACGACTATTTACGAATTCGAATGCTGCTTTGGTACGGCGATCGCAAATCGCGCGAATTCGTTTGCTCCTATTATCATTTCGATTGACAAAATCGCGAAATTGAGCGGAAAAACCTATATTATGTGCGTAACTATGTATGTGGTTGTATAAATAAATGTATATACAAAACTGTACTATCCCTTTAAATTGGTTCTACCAATTAACTGATTAAATGTAATCAGCTGACTGTGTGAACCTCCTCATTGTCAGCGTATGGATCCCCACTCACAGATCACATTCGCTCTATTTCAATGACGTTGACGTTGGGCTTTTTGATGCCATCAACATTAACGACACATCTGAAGACATCCCATTCCTTGGGAAGCCAGCCTCGCCTGAAGATGACATCGGTAGCGAAGGAGACAAGCAGCAGGGTGATGAGGGACAGCATCATGATGAACGTACGGAAGGGGAAGAACTGAGTGGGAACTCCATCGTAGACCTCGAAGAGCGGGTAGAGGATCACTGGCGGTAGATCTAAGGTAGGCTCGCCCGCGGTGAGTCGGAGAAAGAGGGCGACCAGGTAGGAGGCGACCGAGCCGTAGGTGTTGGATATGGGCACGTAGATGACGCACACGAGCTGGGGGAAGAGGACGACGTAGACGAATTCGCCGCCCATGATCAGCAGGCCATACGTCGACTCGACAACGAGGGCGAGACAGCACGCTACTCCGGCGATGACGACGACGGTCAACCGCATCACCCAGATCATCTCGCGCTCTGAGGCCTGAAATATGATTGCATAAGAGATTATAATATAATGGTATCGCTAGCATTTATTCGATGAAAGTCCCTCGATATTCAAGAAAGGACAAATGGAAGCTATTTGTTCGTATATTCATATTCAAACGTTGAGTGATTATGTGAGTAGGCTTTGTCTACGCTTATGATTGACAGTTTGATATATCCTACTAGTGATATGTAAAGAGAACCACAAAAGCCAACGGTTGTTGATAATGTGAACATAAATTTTGTCTTTTCAGCATTATGACGCATCTAATCTAAGTAACTGTCAAAGAAGTTTGAGGAAACTGAATGTTGGTATTGATACCTTCTTTCGTAGGATGTCCTTGTAGATATTCCGGCAGAACATCGAGCTGATGGAGAGAAAGGTTGAATCCGTTGACGACATGACGGCGGCAGAGACTGCCCCGAGGCCGATGAAGGCGACTGGAGCGGGTGTGAGGTACTGGATGACCGCGGGTAGGATGAGGCTCGGGGATCCGTACAGGTCGGTCTGGTTTAGATTGAGGCTCGTCTCGTTCCAATCTATTCAAGCAACGACCAATATTATTTGTTATCATTGAGTAAAATAATAATACATGTAGCTTAAAGTGATCCCTGTAAAGTGTCAGAAATTGCACAAAATGACATTTGAGACTTCAATCCTATATCATTGTAAAATACATTTGAAACATTTGTGAAAGTTTGAAAGAAAACGAACACTGTTTACCTAGTGAAAAAAACGAATATTGAGTTTCATAATTTTATCACCGAATACTGATGGCCTGCCGTAGATTTGTCGCAGTAATAATCATCCGTTTGATCTTGACGATATCCGCACCCGTGTATACAGACGGTACGGAATTCATGGAATTTGCACGCGCTCTGCTCAACAGTCGGGTCGGGAAGGTTTCCGAAGCGTACTTTTTATCAAAAGCGTTAGCACCGCTTTTGAAATAATGATTTTCAATGATAAATATCTTCATACTAAAGGGACATTTGAAAAAATCTAACCCTATTTTATTCTTCTCTTACCATAAGCTAAACAACACGGCAGAAGAGAAACGAGGAAGCTCCAAGTATTTTTCGTGGAGTTAGACACTTTACCTGTATCACTTTTAATAGTGAATTATCACTCCGTTATATCTATATCCATCAAGTAAGGAATTAATACAAAATAAATTCATTTAAATTGTTCGACTGTATACAAAGATACACAGAATCAGGTCTGATGAGTTGCTCTTAAATCTGTAAATCATGTGTATGTATTTGACTTGTTCAGGCGCGGAATCTACGGGGGGGGGGGGGGGGTTTTTTAGGGGGTTTAAACCCCCCCCCCCCCCCCCCCCCCTTGGGCTGCCAAGTGAAAATGTGATGTGCATAGAAAAACGCCATCATGGGTTTTAAAACCCCCCCCCCCCCCCCCCCCCCCTTGGGCTGCCAAGTGAAAATGTATCAGTGAAAAAAAGTGAAAAAAAAATCAGCTCGTGGACGAAAGTGAAAAAAAAGTGCACAAAAATCACTTACGGGGTTCAAAATAGCAACAACAAAAATCGCCGCTTCGCGGCTTGTGGACGATGCTCCGCATCGTCATTGGGTCAACCCCCCCCCCCTTAGAAAAAAGCTAGATCCGCCCCTGCTTGTGTATACCTACTCAGGACTTGTGCTTACATTGTCTTACTTATCAATTTATTGTAGATGTCAGGCGTGGCCGAACCTGGGGGGGTTCCATGTAGTGGTCTCATGAGAGACGTCATATTTATATAGAAAAAGTGCACAGACTGTTTCGTGAGTCTTGCGCTCACGCACGATTATACCTGGTACTTAAGGCGTTGTGCTGCCATGACTGCCCTGTGCATCAAATGTGCGTGTTTGATGACATATTTTCTTTAGCAATTGCCTGCAAGATTATTATATTTCCCATAGTGTTAATTCTACACTATTTCCCCGTAGTGAATGGGTATATAAGAGCTATATTCCCAATCCCAAGACTCCAATGAAACTGTTACTTACTTGTGCTGGCCCCTATCACGCCGATCAGATATGCCGGTATCACAGCGACGAATACACCAAGACCGGCCACAAGAGTCGAGTATTTTGCCACTGTGGTTGATTTGGCAGCCAATACCCGCTGGTAGAAGACTTGCCATGGTACGCTGCCAAACACCTACGAAATAAACCAGAACAAACACATGTCCATGACATTTGCTATCGCTGCATTTGCTACGAACATACCAGTATCATTGTTTTCACTGGCGTAAAGCACAGTTCGGAAGCACAATGCATTGGGGGGTCGAGCAATTGTTCACAAACCGTTTGTGAACAATTGCTCGACCCCCCAATGCATTGTGTTTTCCGGACAGATTTACGCCAGTGATTGTTTTCATATACCAGCAAAGCTCTAAAGGCCCTATCCCAAGGAAAAGAAATGTCACGATGTATCCACCGACTTTATCAAGAGCTAACACGAATCGAAAACAAGACACAACCTCAACCCTAACGCTAACCCTAACAATAATACTAAAGCTAAACCTAACCATAACCTTAAAGTGATACCTGTAAAGTGTCAGATATTGCACAACATGACATTTGAGACATCAATCCTACATCAATATCATTGTAAAATACAATTGAAAGATTTGTGAAAGTTTGAAAGAAAACGAACACTGTTAACCTAGTGAAAAAACGAATATTGAGTTCATATTTTATCACCGAATACTGATGGCCTGCCGTAGATTTGTCGCAGTAATTATCATCCGTTTGATCTTGACGATATCCGCACCCGTATGGCAAGCCGTTTTAACATTTATTCCTATTTCTTGATATCAAGAATTCAATTCTTGATATCAAGAATTCGACTTCTTGATATCAAAAATTCATTTCTTGATATCAAGAATTCAATTCTTGATATCAAGAATTACCATTGCTTTACAACAGAAAATCATTTCTTGATATCAAGAATTCATTTCTTGATATCAAGAAATCAATTCTTGATATCAAGAATTCATTTCTTGATATCAAGAATTCAATTCTTGATATCAAGAATTCATTTCTTGATATCAAGAATTCAATTCTTGATATCAAAAAATAGAATTCATGATATCAAGAATTCAATTCGTATTTCGAACGCAAGACTATTGCAAGAATTATTTTGATATCGAGCGCAAAAGTAATGAAAAAATTCACAGTTGATTTCGAGCGCAAATGTAATGCAGAAATTCATTCTGATTTCGTGCTCAAAAGTTGCGCTCAAATTCAATGTGATTCGATTTCGAACGCAAAAGTTGTGCACGAATTCAATCTGAATTCGTGCTCAAAAGTTGCGCTCAAATTCATTGTGATTCGATTTCGAACGCAAAAGTTGTGCACGAATACATATCCTGCCTGAGCGGTGCGGTGTCGAAAGTCAATGTATCGCGAGAATTCTGCAAGAATGCATGTTGCCAGTTTGCAGTGCATTGATTGTCTCGGTGATTTTCCTTGTATAAAATTTTCATTTCATACTGTTTAATCATTTGACTATTAATTAATGTTACATTGATAATATTGGGTGTGATTCTTACTAGTTTAATTACTTGTTATAAAACATACAAAACGCGTCTTTGAAAAACGTAAAACGGCAACATATCAAGAAATCATTTCGTGATATGTTGCCAATAGACAATGCGCAAACCTGTAGCAAAGATTACCCCGTGTGTAATAATATATTCACGTTTTTACTGCGCAATTTATTTAAAAATATTTTTGATCACGTCAGTTAAAATAATACTGTCCGATCTGATCATTTTCAGCAAAAAGACATCTAAATTGACTTACAAAACACGCATTGTAAAAATGATAAATTGGCAACATATCAAGAATTCATGCGGAACTAATAAATGTGTGATATGTTGCCAAATTGTGCATTTACAATGCGTATTTTGTAAGTCTTTTTAGAAGTTATTTTGCTTTTAAAATATCACATCTGACGTTACTATTTCAACTAAAATACAAGTATATTTTACAATTGATCATTCAGAAAAACACGTGGACATATTTATTGCACAAGGGACAATCTTTACAACAGGTTTACGCAACGTTTATTGGCAACATATCACGAAATGATAAAAACGCACGTGGCCGATATTTGGGCTCAGACTGCAGCAGTTATGTTTACTTAGGCTCTAGGGCGGTGTACATGTGTACACAGCTCTATGGTGTGTGTTCACAAAGCACGTCCTGAATCTGGACTATAGACTGCGGCAGTTTTGTGAATAGGCTCTAGCGCGAGTCGTATAGGGCGGTGTGTACATGGTGTGTGTTCACAAAGCACTTCCTGAATCTGGACTAGACACCGCACCGCTCAGGAGGAAATCGTGCAATACTTTTGCGTTCGAAATCAGAATGTAATCCTGCTCAAATCTTGCGTTCGAAATCAGATTGTAATCCTGCTCAAATCTTGCGTTCGAAATCAGAATGTAATCCTGCTCAAATCTTGCGTTCGAAATCAGAATGTAATCCTGCTCAAATCTTGCGTTCGAAATCAGAATGTAATCCTGCACAACTCTCGCGTTCGAATTCAACTGTGAATTTATCCACTACTTTTGAGCTCGATATCCAAATGAGTTCTTGATATCAAGAATTGATTTCTTGATATCAAGAAATCGAATTCTTGATATCAAAAAATAAATTCTTGATATCAAGAAATTAATTCTTGATATCAAGAAATTAATTCTTGATATCAAGAAATCGAATTCTTGATATCAAGAATTCGAATTCTTGATATCAAGAAATGAATTCTTGATATCAAGAAATCGAATTCTTGATATCACGAAATGAATTCTTGATATCAAGAAATCGAATTCTTGATATCAAGAATTGAATTCTTGATATCAAGATTTACCATTGGTTAACAACAGAAAATTATTTCTTGATATCAAGAATTCGAATTCTTGATATCAAGAATTCGAATTCTTGATATCAAGAAATGAATTCTTGATATCAAGAATTGAATTCTTGATATCAAGAAATGAATTCTTGATATCAAGAATTGATTTCTTGATATCAAGAAATGAATTCTTGATATCAAGAAATGATTTTCTGTTGTAAAGCAATGGTAATTCTTGATATCAATAATTGAATTCTTGATATCAAGAAATAGGAATAAATGTTAAAACGGCTTGCCATACACCCGTGTATACAGACGGTACGGAATTCATGGAATTTGCGCGCGCTCGGCTCAACATGTCTGGTCGGTAAGGTTTCCCACGCGCGCTGGCCGGACATGTTCAGCAACGGCAAATATACTTTTTATCAAAGCGTTAGCAACGCTTTTGAAATAATGATTTTCAATGATAAATATCTTCATACTAAAGGGAAATTTGAAAAAAATCTAACCCTATTTTATTCTTCTCTTACCATAAGGTAAACAACACGGCAGAAGAGAAACGAGGAAGCTCCGAGTTTTTTTCGTGGAGTTAGACACTTTACAGGCGTCACTTTAACTTAAAAAGAAACCTTTGCGGTAAACCATCAGAAAATGAACTAATTTCCTTCACTGTAATTGACATTGTAACAATTGAACGATGCATTTTGGAATAAACTTAAGAAGGTAGATTATAAAAAAATGACTTTGGCCAGAGTGACACTAACAATATTTCAGCATCGAAATGCATGTCGAATTTTACTGGTAAAATGATGAGTCTTAATTTTTGTTTTCCAGATGCGGTACTGTTTATGAAGATAGTGCAGTATAAACATTTTAGACGCTAATTAGGAGAAACCCTCACCTATTCGGGCAACATATACAAATGTAGGGGCAAACCAGCCACGCCAGATTACTTTTGTTGAACACAGGAATGATGTCGTGGGGCAAACAATTTCAGCCCCTGTGGAAAATCCCCTCCCGCCCCCACTACCCTTCCTTCCCTGAGTGTTGTACGCCTATTAAAAAGTGCAACTACCATGAATATTTCGACAAAAACGTGGGTTTGATATCTATCTATACTCACAAAGAGAAGTGCAAGATCAATCCAGATCCAGACAAACTTGTTGTCCCACTGTCCAGTCCATTGAGCCTTCGTCTCACTTATCGGATCCACGGCCGTGTTGGTGATAGCGAATGGGACGCATAGCCACTAAACAAAAATATTGAACGGGCATACAAATTATAATGATAATGAACATGCTATTACATGTATTATGAAATGATATCAGTATTAACTTCTGGCGTCACACAAAAGAGCGTGATGATGTCGTATAAGCCTAAGTCTGAATTACACAACCCTTTGAAAATTATTGGGCATCTATTCGATATCACACAACGATACCAACACAAATAAATATGTATTCTTCTTTGTCTGGTGGTCCCCTGTAAGAGGGGAGTTTCTTACCAATCCGAAGAACATTATGGTGAGCTGAATGACGTCGGTGTAAGCCACGGACCAGAGACCGCCGAACACAGTGTAGAACGCGGCGATGCACGACGAGATGACAACGGCGAGGACTCGGTCAATGTTCAGGATGACGCTGATAGTCGAACCTGCGATTTAGTATTTGTTTAAGAAAAAATTATATCAGCTCCATTTGATATATTATACATATGTTGCTAAAATCCCAAACACACATTGAAAATAGACTCCCGGTACACAGTGGACATTGAATATAAGAACTGAATATATTCATGTGATATTCGGACAATATTATCAAATTGGCCTGGACGGTATTCTACTAAATACAAACAATAACCTAGTCACTTGAGAAAATAAGAGAATAACATGATGATCATGAAGGTAGGTTTCTCAGTGATTATCATTTGATTTGGTAATTGTACAGTTCTGGGGCCCGTTTTATGAAAGGGTCTTAGGTTAAAGGGCATCAAGCGTGGGGATGCTACACAGCGGGTCGCCATTTTGAACTAGGCTAGTTTGTGCGCACCGCATGACACTGGGCTAACATGCATCACGCACCGTGCGCAACGCGTATGCAAGATGGCGCCGCGCATCTGATTTGACGAATCTGAACTACATTTAAGACCGTCTTAAGTGTCACATGACTGCGACTGATCTACCAACACACGGATGGCGTTTGTTCCTATCACAAAGGACACGGTTGGAAGTATAATAGCAAATAAGTGACAGTTAAGTAGACGGTCTTAACTTAAGATCCTTTCGTGAAACGGAGCCCTGGTAGAAATTTACCCAGAGCGGTCAAGATGGCTGCGGAGTAGAGTACCTCTCCCATCAGAGCTGTGAGGAAGATAAATGCTGCCATCCGCACCCCGTACTTGATCGCGAAGGGATCCAACATCGTTGAGTACTCCGCATCCCGCATCTTCGCGACGAAGAAAAGACCATCTTTGATATCGAATCGAAGCAAAATATAGAAAAGCAATTCAGCACTTGTTTGATTGTGTTAGATGCACTTACTTTTTTTTAATAAAGTATACTTGCTTCATGTTTGTCCTTCATAATTGAATTTGCAGGGTTATATCATGGTTACTCAATTTTGTAACTTTAATTTGTATATGTGTTGCATTTGCATGTGTACTGACACACACATTTAATATAAATGTGCTAGTTTTAAACACGCCTCATATTCATTTTGTAATACAATGACAAATATTCAAAATGGTCTTTGAATAATGATAGTGCCCACTTACTGAGGATAAGACCAAAACCAGTCATGATTGGTCCGACGGTCCAAATCAGCCCGGACCCAGGGCTGAAAATCATCTCTGCACTTCCATTGATGAGACCACCTCCAACCCAAGTTGCTGTTGAGGAAATTGTATTAAATAGAACATGGTGACACTATGATTATGACGAAGATGAACCGGTGTGTCTTAAAACATGTTAAAGGTGCACCTGTAAAGTGTCAGATATTGCCCAAAATTACATTTGAGACTTCAATCCTATACCAAAATCATTGTAAGATATGTCTGAATGATGTGTGAAAGTTTTATTGAAAAGGAACACTGCTTTCCTGGTTAAAAAAGCGACAATTTGCGTCGGATTTTACAACTAATTACAGTATGACGTTTATGACGTTTATGACCGTCTGTAGACGCTCTTAAGCTGAATGATTATCAATAATAGATATCTTCATTCTGTAGGGGCATTTGAAAAAAAATTAACCCTATCTTATTCGTGAATCGTGATTCATTCATATAGTTATCGAGAAGTTGTCAATATAATATAATATATGGACGTGGTGTGGCGAGATTGGTAGAGCGCGTGCCTTCCAATCGTGAGGTCCCGAGTTCGAACCCAAGGTATGCCCATCGCGATTTTCCTTCAGCAAGAAATGTATCCACATTTGCTGCTCTCGACCCAGGTGTATAAATGGGTACCCGAAAGGATGGGAAGGAGTTACTTAGCACTGTGTGCACCTACGTGGTTGCCTAGCTGGAATGCTCCCCAGGGAGTGGACAATGTGCACTTTGTGTGCTGGACTGAGTGCAGTATGTATCCGATGACCGGGGTAATAATAGTGATGCGCCGCGAGCGTCGAAAGACGGAACGTGCGCTATATAAGTAGCCACCATTATTATTATTATTATAATCATTATTTGGAATAGATGGCTTTGAAATATGATATCCAACAGTCTAAGGTGGTCCACTAACTTTTAACATTGATTCAAAAGTAATATTTGAGACTTCAATCAAGACCATACAAATATGATTGTACAACATTATTTTGAATGATACGTCATATCTTAGAAAACGAACAATTTTACCTAATAAACAGAATGAAAACTTAGGTCTGATTGTATCCCCTATCGTTATCGCGAAGTTTCCAAATTATGACATTTTAATCTAAAATCTGTACTAACATATACACGGCTAAGTTAGAAAGCTGTTTTTAGTCAAAATACAGCCGTTAGCGGAAAGGGCACCTCGTGGACATTTAAACGTTTCAACCTCTTCTTATGAAAAGTTGTGACTGACACGATTGTTAAAAATAATGATTCGATATATGAATTATGAATTATGAATTATAATTTAAAAGCCAATTTGGTACTTTTTCAAAAATGTGTAGGTATTGAATTACTTTCTTGAATTATCGATTTAATGTTGGTGCCAACCATTTGTTCCAATCGGATATATTTAAGGATATTTCGGCTGTTTATGAACCGGTTTTTATGAAACAAAGTTTGTGTTATCTTTAAAATCACATACTTTTTTGTTTAATATTACACTTAGTTTATCATTGCCTCATGAATAAATTATTTCTTGACGCGCCAGGTAAACCACAAATAAACTATTTCTTAAAGTAGTTGTTAACAGATTATGATAGATACATCAGAACATACCTATATTTGTGATGATACAGATCACCCATCCGAACTCCCGATCTGCCAGGAGGACCCGCTGCGATGACTCGTTGCCATGGTTACCCCTCGTCTTCCTGGCCGCCCACAGACCAACAGCTAGGATGAGGAGGTAGAAGACTATCATACCCACAACGCCGCCCCAGTGGACCGCCATCTTGCTTTAGTTGAATTATTGTGAATACAGGAATCGAGATATCAATTAAATTCCATGAGAAATATTGAACAAATAATTTCAACTTCAAGATGCCAACTATGGGTTTAGATTAGAATATATTCATGAAATTAGATATCACAGGCAGTATATTATAAGAAAACTGTGCGTAGCTTTTTTAGCCCCATCATCTAAAATAGACTTCTAAAGAATGGAATTAAGCAAGTGCGACTCTGCATTCGGAAATTCAATATTTGACGCTGTAAATATTTTGAAAATACCCTTTTCATTTTATTTAGCTTCCATTCAAGAGTGTAGGTCGACAAATAACAAGAAGTTCCACCAAGAAAGTTATCATTTGTAATCCAACAAACTCACATTTGATGGGTTAACTCTTCAAACAATTTCTTTCAGAAAAGGATGGGAATCCTTTCGCGTAATTCACAATGAGTGATTGGTTCCAATTTACAATGAGTGATTTGTTCCAATTTACAATGAGTGATTGTTTCCAATTTACAATGAGTGATTGGTTCCAATTAACAATGATTGGTTCAACAAATTACAAATTGTATTCCACTGGCAGTACAACAATTTACTGATTCGTTTCAGGACACACTTTATAATTATGTCGCTTGTGATACGAGAGAAACCAATTTGCTTTAGAATCCGACTTTTCGGAGTGGAAAACAGACGAATAATCACGAAAACCATACATAAAACCTGGACCAGTATTCAATTTAATGAAACCAATTAAATATTTGTGACGCCAATACAAAAACATAATTTGAGACTATAGCAGGTTAATGACATGGAACAATTCTTTATCTGTTTGATTAATTATTTGTATGTTCATGGTCATCTCATTTAAGCTGGTAGTCGATGCCTAAGCTTGGTGATTTGTAGGTCACGTTCAAACACCGGTAAAATGTATGTTTTCTTATTGCACTATAGCCTACAAAACTGTCAAAACAAAACTTTTAAGTTAAATCATAGTCTTGAATTACATTCGATTTGAAGTTCAATCAAGGTTGAATATGAAATTATTGTATGTATACGGTATATGCATCGAGATAACCTAATTTAGAACAATACTAAATCATAGAACATTGAACAACATGAAAGAACATTCAATCAAATAGTGAAAAATTGCAAAGGATATCACTACACATAAACATGGAGCACTTGTATCTAAGGAAATAATTAACTTGTGAGTGAAACATTCATCTTGTATTGAATTAGTTTGATTATAATGTGTCAGCACAATGAATATTAGATTACATTCTATATTGTTCAAAAATAGAATGTTTTGAGAAACCGCAAAATATTTATGACAAATTAGAAGAACTCGCAGATGATTACAATTCGCTTGTTATCAGTAATAGATTTAACGAACACTGACTAATACTCAGGTAATTTGACTACTAGATAAAAAGGTCTTGCAGTAGACTTTATATTTTTCATGGAATGTTTATTCACATTATTGAAAACAACAAACTATCGAAGTTATCAGGGTTTGTTTCTAGCTATATTGCCATGGGACACAACATGTTAGCGTCAAAGTTTGTTGGTATAATACTGATCAAGGTACAAACAATGTGCTTAGAGTTTTAAAGGATCGAAGTTTCGTATTTTAAAGGATGTTAAGCAGGGATGATAAAGGATGTTATAGTCATACAAATATACATATACAAATTATAATAAAAGGATAATAATTTGACAGTTTTCAATATTACACAGATACAACATCTTGACAAGACGATAACTGGGTCGTTGTGACAAAGTGATACTTTGAAACCTTGTTGAATAGCGCCCGCAGACACGGGGATGAAGTCCCTTTAATCTCATACTTCGAACAAGGAACTAAAACCATATTCTCCAGTAATATGTCCTTCCCTCTCTTCCTTTCTCTCCCTCGCTCTCTCTTTCTCTTTATGCCACTCTCCATTTAATAGGGATACAATCCGCGGTCTTATTTGAAAGTAAAAGTGTTTTTAAAAGCGGATGAACAGATGAAAGGAACATCTGCTGTTAAACAATGGCGAGTAAAAAATTATACAAGCTGTGTTCTGTATAGGGCTTTTCATTCCTCGTTTGCCATCCTTTTGTACTATTGTCTTTCAGTTTCCCATGTTTTCTATGCTCAGTTTTCAATATCGAATGCTTTCATTCTATGCTCTATGCTCAATATTTACCGTTTTTCTTCGAAGGTAAATACAGAATAGATCACTCCTTTTCATTTCCAAGGGCCCTATAGAAATTGTCATTCGGTACAAACAAACCAGTTTCTATCTTTTATTTCCCTGCCCATTCAGGGGATGTTTTAGCAGTAGTGGCGATAATATTGCTGCTTTTGTGTTGGCACTTGACGTACAAAAAAAAAATAGAAGCTTTTCATTACAATGATGCTTTATATCGGCTTTTTTTCTCATTTTATGAACATCAGACGCAAGAAGGAATGTTATAATATCACCATTATTATAACGATATCTCGCTGGGAGTATGCTGTGTTGGCAGTTACGTATTAAACACGGGTAATGTTCTCTACTGCAATGTTTCGTAGTGAGAAGTAAAGACGATTCGATATGATGTTCAAAAACTCAATTGGATTAAAGGATCTTATACGGCTTGATCTTATTAATGTTACATTGATATAATAATGTGGCTCTGCATGGATCCTGGTGTGGCAGCACGGAATATGGCTGCGATTTCGCTAGGAATAGCAAAGATGTACAAGGTAAGACATTATGGTGTCAGAGGAACGGTGCAGGGGGTGTTTCACAACTACATATCCCCTAATGTAAAAAAAAAAAATGTTGTGAAATTTTTGTATATAATCTTAGCAATAGTTTTTAATTTTATCTAAATACATCACTGATGAGAAAAAGTGTTGTTGCCATTTTTTGTTTGAGTCCCAGGGTTCATTTGACGATCATAAAGATAATTAGCTAATTTGCATATTTCTTAATTAAGGTCAGGGGTCATTTTCCATCTAGGAATAGTACAATTGTAATCTAAACAATCATGACAGGGTAATTTGGGGCAAGGAATCCATTTCCGGTGCTCATTTGCATATGCCGTATGGGCAACACGATCGATATACACCACTGGATACAGCGTGCTGTACACTGCCGCATTCACCGCGCTGAAGCCGCCGCACAAAACCGGAAGTAGTTAAAAGTACACCTATCCATTGCGCATGTCGATATACGCGTGTATAGGAAATGAATGTAAATAGTGCGAGAAGATTAAAATGTTTATGTTCATACTCAAAACATAATTGTCAATTTAATTTGTAATTATCAAGGATGACATTTTAAATATGATTGCATGAATATCACTTTGAATATCAGGCTCATTCTGGTATCATTAATGCAATATTCTATGCCCAGTGCCAGTTTGCTTGTTATTTTGTTTTCTTTTTCTATAGGCCTACCCCCTTTTGTGTGTGTGTGTGGGGGTATTGGGACAAAATTATTACAGTTAATCAGGGGGAAAATTAATATTTTTATTTCGGGGGCTCCCTTTCTAATTTTATGGTAGTTTTCGGGGCTATATACTTTTCCAACTTTCGGGGCTACTTTTATCATTTCTCTTTTTTCTGATTTTAGGGTCTACTATTTAGCTATAATAATGTAAGCGATCATCTGATTCGCATTTGATCACGATCCAAACAGAAAAAAAGAATTTCGCCCCGCCTCCCCCATGTATTTTTTCCCCCTGTAATTAATGTCGTAATAATAATGTTTTTCATATAGAAGGGAAGTAAATACTTGTATAATATGGTTGCTGTTGGCTCTCAATAATTGACAAGTAAAACTGAACATTGGGAAATCTGTGCTTATAATTTGTATACTACTGTAATTATTATTCTAAAATCACAATCAATCACCTTTATATATCTTCACATTCCTCATATCCTCCATTTTTATTCTCAGTATATCTATTTCACTCCTTTGACTTGGCAAAGCTGACTTAATTACACCCAAATTCAGATGACACACACACGCGCGAGCACTGACAAGCAAACAAATACACACATAATGCAGAATAAACAAAAATTGCAGAAAGAGATACAGTTATACATTCAATTGCAAGTCAAGATTGTATGTCTTTCTGCAATGGGGTCCTGCATGGTCATACAAATAAAGAGGCAATTGGTAATGTCATAAAATATAATTACAACTGTTGTTGTTTTCTAAACCCCTCAAAAAAAGTTCGGAAACTCAAGTTTGATCGATCATATCTCTCGTATTTTTTAATAAGAATACTCGAAATCGGTGTCACAATAAAGCCTCATTATATACCTTTCAAACGGTGCATTATGTGTAGTGATTATGCAATTGGGGCGATTGCAGTAGCCCAGAGAATAGGGTGAGGCAGGAAGTGAAATCTCGCAAAATGTCCCCAATGCATTCAATTTACGAGTGCATGACTGTGTTGATCAGTTTTCTAAAGGTTAACATTCTATTGAATACTGCCACCCTTTCCATTCATCAAAATTGTTGAATTGGATACCATTTTAATGGAAATTATCTCTTCATTACGATGGCATATTAATCGTAAGGATTATGCAAATGGAGTGTGTGCAGCGAACCGGAATATGGAGATGGGTCGAGTGTGAAATCAGACAAAAAGATATGGAGTTGACAAAAAATCAGAGCGTTGCATTTTTTTAGAGCTTTTGGGAGGATTCTTTATCATTTCAAATAAAATATTCATGATCAAATATGATATCAACGGAAAGCCCAACAACTCTTCTGTATGAAAATGTAAAATTTATAATGATTTTTGTAAAGGGCGGCTGCAGGGAGGTGAATGGGAGGGAGCCTCAAAAGTGACCCATTTTGAAACGCTCTGATTTCAAGGCACTATTCATGGGTTTTCAATTGAATTCCTCTCATTCATGGCCAACTCATTCAAGTCGCATTACATCCTCTACACAATGGTATACAGATACCGACACCAAATCAGAGCGTTTTGAAATGGGTCACTTTTGAGGCTCCCCCACATTCATCTCCCTGCAGCCGCCCTTTACAAAAAATCATTATAAATGTCACATTTTCATACAGAAGAGTTGTTGGGCTTTCCGTTGATATCAATTTAAATCATGAATATTTTATTTGAAATGCTAAAAAATCCTCCCAAAAGCTCGAAAAGAATGCAACGCTCTGATTTTTTGTCAACTCCATATCTTTTTGTCTGATTTCACACTCGACCCATCTCCATATTCCGGTTCGCTGCACACACCCCATTTGCATAATCCTTACGATTAATATGCCATCGTAAGGAAGAGATAATTTCCATTAAAATGGTATCAAATTCAACAATTTTGATGAATGGAAAGGGTGGCAGCATTCAATAGAATGTTTAGCCTTTAGAAAAATGGTCAACACAGTCTTGCACTCGTAAATTTAATGCATTGGGGCCATTTTGCGAGATTTCACTTCCTGCCTCACACTATTCTCTGGGCTACTGCAATCGCCCCAATTGCATAATCACTACACATAATGCATCGTTTGAAAGGTATATAATGAGGCTTTATTGTGACACCGATTTCGAGTATTCTTATTAAAAAATACGAGAGATATGATCGATGAAACTTGAGTTTCCGAACTTTTTTTGAGGGGTTTATTTCAGAGTCAATATGCACATGTTCATTTCATATATAATAATATATAGCATTTATATAGCACCATGTACGTATCTAGGTGCCCTATTCAAAGGACATAATTCCCCTTGGTCATCATGTACTGTTCAAACCCACACAATTATCTTGTGCACTATCTCAACTCCCAGGGGAGCATACTAGCCAAAGCTGCCTGTTGATGTAGAGCAGGCGCGCCGGAAGCAGTTTTGGATTGGGGGGGGGGGGGGGGGCAAAACCCGAAGGGGGCTCACAATTTGTGTGTGTAGGGGCTCACAATTTGGGTGTGTAGGGGCTCATGCCCAACCACACTCTGGGTTGCCAACTTTGAGCCAGATGTGAGAGTGAGACATTTCGAGGGAGCGAAGCGACTGAGCGGGGGGAGGGTTTGGGAGGGGGGTGTCCCCCCTCCCACGGTAGGGAGCTTTTGCATTTTTGGATTTTAAATTGTGCAATCTGGTGCATACCTTGATAGGGAATTCGGCTGTATTTGGGAAAGCGTGATATGATTTGATCGACCAGAAAGTTTTAATATAGTGTTCACGTAGAAAACAAATACTTGACACACTAATAAATATGTACCCCGAAACACACACACAACAACATAAACCATAATTATGCAACATTATGTATGATCCAACAACACACAGCCAATAATGAGTCCAGAGGGAGCGAAGCGCCTGGGAAAGCGTGTTATGATTTGATATATTTTTCACGAAGAAAACAAATAATTGACGCACTAATAGATATGCACCCAAACTCACACATAAATATTGTATTTAGTGTCATACACAGTTCCAACATAAACCATATGGCGCATGTATGATCCAACAACAAGGCCTACAGCCAATAATGAATCCCGAGGGAGCGAAGCGACCGAGGGCTTGGGCAGAGCCAGAGGGGGAGGGTTTGGGAGGGGGTATCCCCCTCCCACGGGGAAGATTTTGCATTTATATACTTGAAATGGTGCAATTTGGTGCACTTCATGCCATACTGTGAAGGAAATTTAGAATCCGAGTTAAACAAAAAAATAATAAAATGTCTATGCTCTCATCAAATGTTTACAACAAACTGAGATAATCTGTACGCGCGCGAAGCGCGCAGCGAAAATTAAAAATGGATGTATAAAATATTTTTTGAACGTTAGCTCATACATTTGATTTTGTCTTTCCCACTCTTTTTAATTTTTTTTGGGAGGGGGGGGGCTTTTTGGGGGGGGGGGCAAAATTGCGTTTTGCCCCCCCACTTTTTGGATTGAGGGGCGGCCGCCCCCCCTGCCCCCCCCCCCCCCCCCCACTTCCGGCGCCTATGATGTAGAGCACTACAGGCTAATTTAACACCCGACCAAGGAGAAATTTATGAATGAAAAAGACAAAAGAAAATGGGATTCCAAGTTTCAACCGGATTCGAACCTGAGAACTCCAGATTGCTAGACAGGCACTCTTACCGACTGAGATATAGAAAACCGTAGTTTGGTGTTCGTCCCTGAAACCCTTTAGTTTTCATTGCTCGTATGGTCAGAACCTATTATAAACCTGACATAAACCCAAAGAATAGAAATCAACTTAGGGAAATATGCGAGGAAACACCAAAATATATATAAAGAAACTGACACCCCCCCCCCCCCCCCCCTTTGAGTCAAATTGCGAATAATCCTGGAATAATCCTGGTCTCAGTCTTGAAATTGTTAAGGTACTCAGCCTCGGCTTCGAAGATGTTCTACGGACACCCCCCCCCCCCCCCCCCCCCCTCCCCGCTTGTACGACTCTCAACCAATGGTCTCGGACTCAGAAATTTGCCTGACGAAATAACCCCCGCTCCCTTAAAAAAACACCTGGGTACCGTATGCCACTGTGTACATCTCATTCGTGTCTAAACCCTAACCCTAACCCTAAAATCAGTTTAGAATAGATAGCTGATTCCGTAGCTTTGGCCCCGTCAACTGCAGCTTAATGTGACACAAGCTGGCATGATGATCGTTGTTTGTACGTCTACAGCACATACATGAACCCCGAAGATCAACGGATGCGATATCAATTTATGATGCTGGCTTGAAGTCTAATCCAGCTGCTGCTGTATACAGCCTAGAATGCAGTTGATGGCCAGTGAGAGTGGGCATCTGATCAGGAATCTAATTTAGAGAAAGAGAAAAAAGAGAAAAAAGTCTTTAGTTTTAGATATATGCAAGGCAATGACAAGGTAAACTGAGCACTTTATATCTAAATTCTGAGTTTAAATTTTAGATCAAACAAATAATACCAAACTATAGATACAGACTCTTAAATTTTCATTGGACCACAGTGTCTATTAACAAAATATGCTACGACAATTATTGTCCATGGGCATGGATACTATCATTTTACATTATACATAATTCACATTCATAAATGATATAATTTCCTGAAATTTACTTGCCCTAAGTTAAAGACTTTATTGTTAATAATAACACCGTGAAGCCAGTTTACCCGTTTTGAATATGCGTCACCAAAATCAGATATGCTATTAAACCATACACAAATACACAAGTCACAAACTATTACTTTGCGATAAGATAACATAATTGATTCGTGAGATGATATAGGAACTTGATATAAGAGTTCAAATCATATTAATAACCCAAATTTCTACATGTATACCACAAATGCGACAAAATCTGCGCGATTCGCCTCTTAAAAGACTATTTCGGGCAGAACTGCACAAAACCCAACACAATTAACAGTATATGGGGCACATATAACACGAAAGAAAACAAGTGAATAAATTGCGCAAATGATGCATTTTCTCAGACCTAATACATTTACTCACCAATAACGAGCTCTTCTATGATATTGAAATTCCTTTTCATTCCATCAAGTGGAACTCAAGATGCCACAATAATGTGGTTTTCCCGTCGTTGAAAATGGTCAATATAACACGCAAGTGAATGGTGCACTGTATTTCTTAGGTGCACTTTTGATATTGTTGACACTTGTCGCTGGCTTCATGATGAGGGCGCTGTTGCTATATCCAGTGGTATAGATCGGTGGGCAACACCCTGAAATCCGAGATGGCTTCCATAATTTGCATATTTATGAATATTATTAATTTACAGTAGCTATATCCTCTAATAAGTAGTAATAGCATGTTATTTAGATTCAATCATGCTCTTAATGTGTATTAAAGAAACTTCAGCTTGGTTGCCACTTTGGCAACCTTGGCAATGCATATAATTAGCATAATTAGATGATTTACCTACATTGTGAAAAAGTGGGGGGCAAAACGCGTTTTTGCCCCCCCCCCCCCCCAAAAAAAAAATAATGATAATAAAAGCTCCCCCACCCCCCAAACAAAAAAAATTATCAGCTAAGATTAGTTAATTATAACTAATTTATACATCCATTTTAAGTTTTCGCTGCGTGCTTCGCGGGCGAACAGATTACCTCAGTTTGTTGTGTAACTTACGTATGATCTGGGGTGAGTACTTTTTCTGTAGTTACCGGGCCCACGTAGTTCCCGTGTAGGCTGGCATTGCTCTGGCTGCGTGTGTGACGTGCACCAAATTGCACCGTTTCAAGTATATACATGCACAATCTTCCCCGTGGGAGGGGGATACCCCTCCAAACCCTCCCTCTCTGGTTCTGCCCCAGCCCTCGGTCGCTTCGCTCCCTCGGGACTCATTCTTAGCTGTAGGTTATGAACATACCTTGAATGCCACACCTCACCATCTTCTTCGTGAGAGTAGATAGTTTAGCGAGGCAGGGTTTAGGTGGCCCTTTTGAGCCCATTTTAAAAACCCAAGTTGGATAGCTGTTTCTTAAAACTTAGAAGTGAGGGGGCTTGATCTACACTTTGTGGGAGTTTGTTCCATATGTGACAACCCTTGACTGTAGAAGTTTTTCCTGACATCCCAGCCTGCTTCGGAACTTTGTGAACTTCATGCAGTGGCCTCTTGTTCTGCTGTATTCTGATCTCTCAAAGAGGTTTTCTGGTTTTGTTTTTCGATCTGTGTCATAATCCTGTATGTTTTGTATCAAATGACCACGCTCTCTTCTCCTTCTAGAGTAGTCAGCTTCAGTCTAGCTAGTCTGTCTTCATAGGGCAAATGCTGGATACTAGGAATGAGTTTTGTTGCTCTGGCTTGAACTTCTCCAGGATCTGCTTATCCTTCTCCAAGTAAGGGCTCCAGGCTTGGATGCATACCATAGTCTTGGTGGGGTCTCACAAGTGATTTGTATCATACATAATGTTGTTGGATCATACATAATGTGACATACGGTATGGCTTATGTTGGAACTGTATATGACACTAAATACAATATGTATGTGTGTGTTGTGGTGAATATTTATAAGTGAGTCAATTATTTGTGTTCTTCGAGAAATGTATATGTAAAATTTCTGGTCGATCAAATCATAACACGCTTTCCCAGGTTCAGTTATGAGTTAATCTTAAGCCTAAATTTCTATCTAGGTATACACCAGATTACACAATTTTAAAGTCCAAAAATGCAAAAAAGCTCCCTACCGTGGGAGGGGACACCCCCTCCCACACCCTCCCCCCGCTCAGCCACTTCGCTGCCTCAGGCTTGGTCGCTTCGCTCCCTCGCAATGTCTAACTCTCACCTCTGGCTCAAAGTTGATTATCAATCGTGATAGGCACTATCTAAATAGAGGATATTTTATCATTAACCCTGTGATTGTGTTGGGCATAAGCCCTACACACACAAATCGTGAGCCCCCTTAGGTCTTTACCCCCCCCCCCCCCCCAAATCCCAACTGCTTCCGGCGCGCCTGTCTGACACTTTACATGCCTCACTTTAGATACGGGAGAGAGAAGACGCGCAAATTAAATGCACATCTTACATTAAATAAAAACAAAAGCAAATAACAGGATCGCGTGTCCCAAACAAATCCAATCCAGGAAGGTCAATCGTATTTTTATATCGATGGGGAAGGTGCCAGAGGTGGGTGAGGGGATGTAACGGGGGGGGGGGGGGGGGGGGGGGGGGTGGTGTGGGGGTGATGGTATTGGAGGGGTGAATGGGATTAAAAGGA